>RJWM01003259.1:0-115793 GCA_004363535.1 Dasyprocta punctata | reverse complement strand
TTTTTTTTTTTTTTTTTTTTTTTTTTTTTTTTTTTTTTTTTTTTTTTTTTTTTTTTTTTTTTTTTGCGGCACCGCGATTGAACTCACAACCTCCCACCTGCCAAGGCAGGCACTTAAGGCACCACACAACATTTCTTTAATAATGATTCTCATTTCATTTTTTAGCTGAGAGAATATTTCTGATTTGAATTTCTCTATAGTTTCATCAAGCTGTTTCTTTAATGCATTTTCTATCATTTCAGAAAGTCCCTTTGTGTGACTCCCACTGTCTTCCATTTCAGTGTCTCCTGGGTTTGTTCTTTGTGGGCTGGGGGACAGAGACTGCCTCTTGGTCTTTCATTTTGTCATTTTCTTCTAGAACCTATGTGGTCCTGTGTCCTGAGAGGTGGACCAGGCATTCCCCTGAGGGTCACACTGATTCTTGGATCGCGCTGAATCATGGGACCCAGTTGAGCTGGGTCCTGTGTGCAGCAAGGGAGGGCGGCCTCCCAGGGCATGTGGGTCGAGCCTCTGCCTTAAATGGGTGGGGGGCCGAGGCCTCCCGGTCCAGGGAGTTATGCAGAGTACCCCCAAGTGACACCACCCGGAGCCCGGGTCTGTCTGCAAGTTCAGAACGACAACTGCTCTGCCAGGGCAAGCCTGAGCAAGTCGCAGGCCTACAGTGCTGGGAGAAATGTGGCTGGGTGGGGGTCAGCGAGTTGTGGGCTGGGGCACAAGCGGCTCCACTGAAGTATGGAGCTCGCACGCACACTCGGTGCTCTGGTGTGGGGAGCGCAAGCTAAGTCCCTGCAGCTATTTTGGTCAGTCCCCGATGAGCAGCTCTGGGGTCCCGGGCTGATCTGGGCTGGGCTGCGTACCTCTGTGTCCTGCGAGGCTGGCCAGGCGTTCCCGTGAGGGTCACGCCGATTCTTAGATCATGGTGAATCACAGGACCCTGTGGAGTTGGACCCTGGGCACAGCAAGGGAGGGCAGCCTCCCGGGGCTTGCAGGTGGAGCCTCTGCCTTAACTGGGTGGGGGGCTGAGGCCTCCTGGTCCGGGGAGTTATGCAGAGTACCCCCGAGTGACGCCACCTGGAGCCCGGGTCTGTCTGCAAGTTCAGAACGACAACCGCTCCACCAGGGCAAGCCTGAGCCCAGATTTTATTTTTAATGTGAAATGTTCATTTGCAAACAATTGTGTTAACAATTAGTTAGATAATGTTTAACGTCTGTATTTTTTTTGCCTTAAATAATTTACGGGAATATCCAATATACTGATGATTGTTGCTGTTTTGTTGGTTGGGGTGAAATTTTTATGTTTTGATTTCTTGTTCTCTTTTTGCCTAAAATAATTTTAAAAAGTAGGATAAAACAATGCTCTTGGCTAGAAATTTCTTCACTCAGAAGTTTCTTTTTCCACAAACATTATTCTATTCTGAAGCTTTAGTTGCATACTTCAGTCATATTCCAAAATAAAGGAATAAATCAATTAATTCCAAAGTATACCTATATATGCTATAAATTCCAGGTAATTTAATAACATTCATGTTTAAAATCTGCAAATTTAAGAAGGAAGGTAGGCCCATATATGGGCAGATACAGGTATATATTGAGACAGACAATCCTAATATTTGATTTTTAGCTCTCTATATAACCTCCAAGTGGGAAAAACTGATGAAATGATCCATTTTTTCCCAAATTGTCTTTCTTTACTAACATTTTGGTTAATTTATCTTCCATATTTTATAAACTATGCCTAATTATTCTCATATTCCTATTTGTTACACATCATTACTAACCTGCGTCTCATTAGGATTGACAATACACTACAAGATAAAGGGTGCCTTGTGGTGGGAAACCAAAGGATTCTAAAATCAGCAAAATTTATTTTTGTATGAACCAATTAAAATGACATTGAATTTTCTGAACTACTTAAAAATTTGTGCTATGCTTTGTATTATAGCTTATGTTTATGTGTTATTCATGTATTGATTTTTATAAGTGAGGTCTGGCATGTGCACAATTAATAATGTTTGCATGCTTAACCTAGGCTTTCTAAAAAACAAAAATTAGACTTTTCACCTGGTAGCTGGTAGGAACATTTTAAAGAGTAAAACCTGAGTAATCAGATCTTGCCACATAACCACAGAACCATGACCTTGCATAACTGCCCCTTACTTCAGACTTCAAGATCTCGTCTTTTGATGTTCTCAATCCTTTTAACTACTCTAGCTGATTTCACTGCAGATTTTTTCACTTTGCTCCTCTTTCTTATATTACTACATAGATATATATATATATATATATATATATATCGCCTAGTAAAAAAAATGAAAAATGATTAAATTACAACCACTGCTACTTTAAAGTAGCCTAGCCATAATAAAAACTAAGCTTATTTTTGTCTTATTTAACATACAGTGCTACCCCTCAGAGTTCAAAACAGGAACATACTAAACAGGAAGTATTAAACTCAAAATTGAGTTTCTCCCTTTCTCTCATGTATCTTAGCCTGGATGTGCTGTTCATCTGCCAAATGAGCAAGAGCTCTCCTGAGTCGCAGTAGGAGTGATGCAATGGTTTATGAGCTCTGCACTGGGCAGGTGTACCCTGTGCGGGGCACTGTGCTAACATACAGTGGTAGCTGTTGCTACTGTGATCACACAGCCTCCTGACCCTTCTCTTTGGGTCTAGTCTCCTTCTTTCATAATCCACACTGACTTATAACTTCAATAATGTGTCTATTCTCTCACTAGTGCTACTATCTTATGCAGATCACAAGTTTGAGATTCTTTATTCAAAATCCTATGCCTTTCATAATTATCAGGAGACTTTGAGGAGAGCTTCATTGCTTCTAAACCTTAGATTCTTTGTATGAGTACAAGGTAAAATATATATACAAATTAAATATATATATATGTACATATATATATATATATTCCATCTCATGAGGCTGAAATACAAATTAAGTTGGATGATAAATGTGTTTACAGAAGAAACTGTATGATATAATGCACTATCAATAAATGTTACCTGATACTATTTATTATCATCATAACTATAGATATCCTTCAAGGATTTATTAAATTGTCTCTAGGCCATTGTTCTAATCAATTCTTGTACTGCTAACATAGTTGTGATATGAAGTATTGCTTCAATTTCAAACATCACTCTCTATTTGTTTCTAAATTTATTTTATAGTAAGAAAACCTTATTCAAACTGACTTCCTTGAGCCAGAATAATGTCCCTAATCTTGGTGCCTAGCTCATTCTAAAAAAAAAGTGCAAAGAGGAAAGAAAACTGCAGGTAGTACTTATCGTCCTCATTTTATGTGCCCTCTATTTTCTGAGTTTTCAACACAGTGTGTAATAAAATAAAAATTTTCCTGAATATATCTATGGTGTTCAGTGGTGCTTTTTAATATATACATACTTTCTATATCTATCTATCTATCTATCTATCTATCTATCTATATATATGATGTTCAGTGGTGCTTTTATTTACATATAATGATAACTTTATGGAAATATAACCTTACAATTCAGCCATTTAAAGAACGTCATTAAAAAAATAAAGAAAGAAAGAACGCCATTTGATATTTTAGCATATTAGGTCATATTTTCATTTTCTCAGCATTTTTTAGTTTTGTATATCTTTTGTTAAATTTATTCCTGAGTATTTTATTTTAATGTTAGTAATGAAATTGTTTTTATTTCAATTTCAAATGTTTTATTGATAAGGTATAGAAATGGAATTGTTACTTGTATGTCAATCTTGTACCCTGCAGACTTGCTGAACTCATTTATTAGTTCTCTTTTAATGGAATATTTTTTAATGGAATCCCTAGAATTTTTAAAGATAGGATCATGTCATCCAAAAATAGTTTTACTTCTTCTTTTCAAATGCAGTGACTTTCATTTCATTTTCTTGCCTACTTCTTCACTAGAACTTTCAATGCAATGATGAATAGAAGCGGAGACAGTGGCACTTTGTATCGCATTAGATTTTAAGTGGAAAGTATTCAGTTTTTTATCATTAAGAATGACATTAGCTGAGCATTTCTTCATAGTATTTTATTTATTATGGTGAGGAAGATTCCCTTTATGTCTAGGTTGTGATATGTTTTTCAGATAAATAAGGTGTTAAGTTGTCAAATTTTTGTCAAAGGCTCTTTCTGCCTCTATTCACATAGTCATGGTGTTTTTGTTCTTTGTTCTACCAATGTGTTGTGTTACATTAAATGGATTTTAGATGTTAAATCTGCATTGCATTCCTTGAATAAATTTCCCTGTGTCACCATCACCACTGCAGGGCTGAAAGGGCTGGGGGAGGGAACAAATTCTGAAACTCTATTGGAGCAGGTACTCTAGCAGAGGGGTTGCACAGAGCTGGCTCTTCAGGCCTGAAGATATGACTATGGCCAGAGAGAGAAGACAGAATGCACTCAGATCCCTTTCTCCTCTGTTCTCCTGTCTTTAGACTTCTACTTGGCCAGTCATGAGTCTGTAAGACACAGGCTACACAACTGTCCCTTGAGGATTAAAAAAAAAAGGAGAAAAAGCTCTGGGGTGCACACTGAGGAGCAATTGGTAAAAATGACAATTGTAGGTGTTTTGCTTGAAGTTTTAGAGAGTATTAGATGTGATGTTTTCAAAAAACCAGTGCAATCCTTTGAAACCATCCTAACAATAATATGAGTTTTTAAGTTTAAGAACAACTTGAAAAATAGAGTAGTAACATTTTTTTTTTTTGGTGGAATAGCTTATAATAATAAAGCACAAGCTGGGCAGGGTGGTGCACGCCTTTTGTCCCAGCTCTGTGGAGGCTGACTTAGGAGGAGAATTGTGAGTTTGAGGCCGGCTTGGGCTACAACATGAGCAAGACTAGCCCAAACTACATAGTGTGACCCTGTCTCAAGAAAAAATAGGGCTGGGAGTTTGGCTCAGTGGCTTAAGTGCCTGCCTGGCAGGTGTGAGGTTGTAAGTTCAATCCCTGGTACTGAAAAAAAAAAAATAAACACAAAAGCATAGTAGTTTAATTACTGATCATTATGCTGCCTTTTTTTTTTTTTTTTTTTTTTTTTTTTTTTTTTTTTTTTTTTTTTTTTTTTTTTTTTTTTGTGGCACCAGGGATCAACTCACAACCTTGAGCCTGCCAGGCAGGCACTTAAGCCACTAAGCCAAACTCCCAGCCCTAATTTCTTGAGGCAGGGTCACACTATGTAGCTCAGACTGGGCTTGCACTTGCATTGTAGCCCAAGCCGGCCTCGAATTCACAACACTCCTCCTACCTCAGCCTCATGAGTGCTAGGATTAAATTATGCTGCATTCTAAGGTAACTGTTAAACACAATTTTAGCGTACACCCACCCAGGTTATTGATTTGATCCTTGAGTATATTAAATTGTTTTTAAAATAAAGAAGCCTAGGTTTTTTAAAAAGATGCTCTAAAGACTACCCAAAATCTGCAAGACATAGTGAAAGAAACTCTAAGTGCTTGCAAACAAAGTATTTAGATTAAAAAAAAAACTCCTTAATGTATTTTACACGCTCACCAATTAACACCACAATACACATCAGTAATACCTGTCAAGCAATTGTATTATAACTGTTTCCACCAAAGAATGACCATTTTGATAGACAGCAAGGTAATTTGTCTTTTTTTATTTGTGAACATACTGAAAATGATCTGACAAGAGCTGAAATGAATTCTATTATCATATGTTCTATTGTATTTGAGTAATTCCCACAAAGTGACCATAACTGCAACTCTACAGTTATTATAGAATATTATGTATTCCATCAACATTAGGGTTCGAATTACAGAAAAACAGCTTGATTGTTACTGGTGGACTGATTCTCCCCAGTTGTAAGACAGATGAACCACTGTACTGAGCAGTGATTAGAATCGAGCTCCATCTGGTGCTCTTTCTGAGCAGCATGCTTGCTGTCTCTCTTCAGTGAGGAGTGACAGGCTGAGCAAGAGTGACTCTCTATGTGGTTGTCAGTGTCCTGCAGATTCCTGTTTGCTGTGCTGGTAAGGAGCAGAGTGCACACAGCAGTGATGGTGATATAGCACTACTGATGTGTGATGGTGGGTTATCACTGGGCATGGACAGAAGGAGCCTGGCTTCTGTGGATGTGGCCATGCTGACCTCAATGCAGATCTTCATTCTTCTGACCACTCAGAGTAGAGTGGCTTTTGGGTCCTTCAGATGTAGTATTTCTGCATGGCACTATAAGGGAGGAAAAGAGACTTGTTCTCTCCTTTTTGCTCTTGTTGCTTTTGCTATCTTCTGCCCTAAACTGTTGCCCCTCTGCCATACCACCCTACCTTGCAGCCAGCTGATTATGAGCTGAAACCTCTGAAAGCTGTGAGATAAATAAACTTTTCCTACCTTAATTTGGTGCATTGGGTATTTTGTCTCAGCAAGGAAAGAAGAGTAACCAAAACAGGTAATGAAACCTTTAAGAAGTAAGGCATATTTGGAAGTCTTCCGGTCATATGCAGCCTTGTCCTTCAAGTAGATATGGGAACCTTGGACCCATTTCTTTGTTTCTTTAATTCCTGGCAGCCATGATGTGAGCAGCTTCTTCTGCCATGCTTTTCCATCTTGATGTTGTATCTCACTACAGGCCAAATGAAACAGGGCCAAGCAACCATCGACTGAAACCTCTAAAATCAGAAGCCAAAATAAACCTTTTCTCCTTACAACTTGTTGTTCTCAGTCATTTTGTTAGAGTATCACAAAGCTGACTGACAATTCCCAACAACATAGGAAATATGGAGAAACAATAAAGGCTGATGTTTCCAAAGTATAAGACTACAAAGGAGAATTAAAGATGAAGACTTTCACTTATTTTTTAAATTAAGCTATACTTAAAGGTGACTTATGTCTAAATACAGGAGCATATTTTTCAACAAGTTATACATGTACACATAAAATTTCCTCCAATGTGTTCCCATGAATCTTCTAAAACAGACAATATCTTTAACTTTGCCAACAACAGCTTGTACACTCAACCACCCCTCTATCGGGGACCCAGCCTAGATCCCCAATCTCCTGAATGAGTGCACAGTGAAGGCTTAAATAAATGAGACAAGTGGTATGACTTTAGGGCTCCAGGAGGATCAAAGCCCCTTGCAGAGGTCTTGACTCTGCAGCTATCATGAGGTCTAAGACAAAGAGCCTCTCTCAGTTGCCTGTACTTATTTTTCATAATAAACAAAGAGGATTCAGAGAAAAGCAGGGAATGAGCAAGGACCTTGGGAGTTATTTCAAGGACTTCTCCAAGTAGTAAATTGTGCCAGTTTTAGGAGAACTGTCTTATCTCCATGATGACATTTATGGTGGGAGTGAGATGCTCACAGGTGTGCGATGTCTGCAATTGCAGTCTCTATCTATTTAATTGGGTCTGAGCCAGGTGGCAGTGGTGGTGGCTTTGTCTTGCCCTTTGAGGTATCTCTGACATCACAGGTCACTACAGACCTCCACCAGGACCAGTGATTCATAGAGGTTCAATTTCTATGAACCAGCTCCCATCGCCAGGCAAGGGGCCTAGGATTTGGACAGGCTCACAGATAAACAGAAAGCCAATTAGTTAATTTTAAATCCTGCTCAGAACTGCTTTGTAGTGGTTCCAACACCCCTTCTCACCTCCATCTCACAGCACTTTTCTTAGTTTCCCTCCTGACTCAACACAGGGTCTTTTTGATTCCCACTTACTATTCATTCTGCTAGATTACTTTTCATCTCCCCTTCCAATCAGTTAGGTAAAATCTACTCAACTATTTGAGCTCAGTTCCAGTAACTCCAATAATGCTTCACCAGAAAAGTATGTAAACTCCCCATAAAGGTGCTGATTTCCTATTTAGTACTTTTACAGTATTCTCCTCATTACAGCTGCTATCATCTGTAGTTTATATTTTTGAGACCATACATATCCTTTTTTCCTCTAAATTACAAGCTCCATGGGTCAGGACTCTGTGTGTTTTGCTCCTTATTACACCTTCCACCACTAGAGAATGGTCTTGAAATTTACAAAATATAAATCAAATTTTCTAATGTCTCATATACCTCCTTGTATAAAATGTATAAATTCCAGATAACCTCTTTGAAAGTAGAATAAAAGATATATTAAGTATATTCCTTTGTCTCCACTATATTTATCACACTCATATCCTCTTCAGCACATATTTTAAACAACTACAGTGCAGCAAATTCTATTCAAAAATGTGCTCGGAGTTATTAGACCTTCATAATTTATAATTCAAGTCACAAGTAAAAGAACTAATACCTGTATGATACACTAATGATGCTACTCATAGATTTGGCAGATGTCCTTATTATGTTTGGAAGATTTAGGGTGACCAGCAATATATCCAAATCTGCAGTCGAATTATGCTGTAACAAGGACCTACTGTACTATTAGATTTTGGCAGAAGAATGACAGAAGGTCTCAATAGTTTATCTTGGCTCAGCTCCATAACCCACTTGTGCAGTAATAAATGATACCAACCTATGAACTAGCAGCAATAAGGCATAGGACATTATTTGAAAGAAGGCCCTGAATTACTTCTATCCCAACTGTCTTAAGACACTTAAAAATAATACAACACAACACAACATAACAGAAAACCTAGGATCACCTTAGAATTGTGGCAACCAACAATCACGTTTTTGAAATAAAACTGCCATTATTGGATGTTAACTTGCCACTGAGTTTGTTCTTTCAAGAGTTTTTTTACAGCAAAAGTGATGTGATTTAAGGGCATCGTGTTATGTGATCTCCAACAATGGAGAATTAACTAGCCTCCTTGCTGCAGGACTTGTGATTGAATATACAGTAGAGCACAGAAGATGAGAGAGTGTAGGCTCTGAGTCAGAATAACTAGATTTGTTACTCTCCTGGAGCACAATTGTGTTGTTTTCCTGGGCAGCCCATACACAAAACCATGATGATGATTTTTATCAGGACTGACTGAGATAAAGGATTGCAAATGGATTAAATCAAATATAACCTGTTAACCTACCCAATACAGCATCTATCTTATAGTAAGTACTTAGTAAAAAAAAGTAGCTCTTTTATTATTTTTAGATATAAGACACTACATTTAGAATTTGCACACATCATCTCAAGTTCTTAAAACAACTCTTCAAGACAATTATCAGTATTTTGCCAATAAGCTCATGAGAATTTCAACTCACCTGAGTCAATGAGTTAATAATGCCAATCGTTTTCCAACACCAGATTTACAGAAGCTCAAAGCCTGTTATCATCATGGATCTGCCTAAAGAATTGTTGACATTTAAATAAGACTCAGTGACATGGTTAGTTCAATTCTTGGCAAGAAGTAGATGCTCAATGGGTGTTTATTTTTAAAAGAATATATATAAATGGTAGATGATTAGAAGAAAATAGATGATACATTACATAGATTATAGATAAATGATGGATGATGGTGATAGGAAATACATAATAAATAACAAATGATTGATAGATGATAATAGATGATGGATGATTGGTAGATTAGATAGATGGATGGATGGATATGTATAATATAGTAAATGTCTGAAATCTTTGCAGTGTGAAGTATTGCTTTCACCTAAAACTGAACCTACTTTCCAACTTCACCCAAAGTTGTACTCCATTCTCTGTCATCAAAGCTCTTCTCCCCTTTCCTAATACATATAAAAACCTTTGCAAGTGTCCCTGGTGAGGAACAATTGTGAATAGTACCCCCTACTGTTTGCAGATATGACTATGTAGATAACTATATTACCTTCCAGAATATCTTTATATTACCTGCCAATTAATGTCTTTCAGTTATATTAATAAAAAATCCAAAAGGAACAGAAATATGATGATGACTTGAGTGTGACTTGGCTTGAGGTGACAGTCTATTCCCAGGAGCTACTCTGTTGCCAACTACCTGGGAGACAAGTCATTTTATTTTTCTAATTCTTATTTTTTTTTACTTTATTTTTGTTAGTACGTATTTGTCACATATATTGATCACATTCATCACAGGGAATTTTTAACTGTACATATATCTTTATTCTTTTTTCCCCATTTCCCTCCTCACACTTAACCCACTCCTCCCCCTTTGCAAGAACTGTGCTTCCTTTTTTTCCTGCCATTCTTTTAAGAAGATTTTCAATTTGAGTACCTAAATTACTTTCATCCTGGCTTTCAACCATCAAGAAATGTTTTCAGGGCAGGGGAAAGAACGTCTATGGAGTATCTGTGTGCATGAAAGACCAAGTAGCTTTCAAGGGAAATTATGGAAGAGTGCATGGCTGAGGACAGTGCATCAGCTCACAGCTCAATGGGAAGGTGATTGCACTCTGAGTTTAGTATCTGTCCCTTGCCTTGTCTTTTGAGCAAGTTCCTGTAGTCTCATTTCTAGGTCTTACATCCTAAACAAAGTGTGAGTGAATAGTCTAAGTCCGTGATGGTGGACTTATGGCACACATGCTGCAAGTAGGTTATCACCGAAAGCTCTAAAAGGTTCATCATCACTAATCTAAATATTTGTGGAGGAAGGCACTGAGGCAACTTGGCTGCTATGTTCAATGATTTGATAGAAAAGAAGAGGGTGGGTCTGGGGTAAGAGGTTCTCTCCTTGCCAAAATTTGGGGCACTACTGGGTCACACACTCTGAAGACTAAGAAAGCTGGGTCTCCAACTGGACAGGGCTTACAGCACAAACAGCATCACCCGCAGGAACACAGTAGGGGTTATACAATGGTTTTGACAACTCACACAGTATGTTCAGAAGTCCTACTTGGTACTGGAGGTCTGGCATAAAGGCAGGAGATGAGGAAAGATGTTAACACTGCTGCCAAAGATGGATCAGGTGAGAGTACCCCTTTACCCATCCTGGGACCCTGGCAGAAATTGGTAGAAACCAAGAAAGGAGGCCTTTTTGCAAATTATTGGGACAAAGATACATTATAAGAAAAGACATGGCTCATATGTAAAACAAAAGATTAGTAGTATGTAATCTTCAATTTTCCTTTCCAAGTGAAGGGTATCATGCCAATACTTCATTTGCAAGGCAAATCTATCTCAATAAGCTTATTGGGTAAAAGTTTTTGAAAATAAATAAATTTAAGTATCCTTATGAGAAAAAGGTGTTAGTGATGAGAATCATACCTCTTATCATTTCTCGATTTTTTTTTCAAAATGGCTTTGGAGAGTTGGGCATGGTTACACATGTGTATAATCCCAGTATTCAGAAGGCTGAATCAGGATAATTGCCATGAGTTTGAGGCCCACTTGAACCATAAACTGATTTCAAGCTTAGCCTAAACTACACAGCAAGACCCTGTCTCAAAAAGACAAAAACAAAGACAAAAAATCACTTTGGAATTCATTGTCTCCATCCCACATTTCTAAGTTAAAAAAAACCAAAAAAGAACTCTTATTCTCAACAGAAATTGGGTAGCACATAGGAGAGAGCAACTTCCAAATTTTCTAACCTGGCTCTCTGCAGTCAACTGAATAGCACCCGTGACTTACCTATCACATTCCAAAGCTGCCCAGTTTTCTTTTCTTTGAGAAGCATGGTATTTAGATGCTCTGGACCTTCTTTTTCCAGCAAGTAGGCTCAGAAGAGCAGGCCAGGCATCCTCTGCACACTGACAGCTTCCTGTAATGGCACACCAGGCTTCTCCTCACACTAGCAATTCAGCCTGTTGTCATTACCAGGCCATTTCATGCTGAGCACTCTTGACTGTTGATATCATTGTGTCAAATTGGTATTATCCCTGGTGCTCATGGGTGGCTTTTCTCCAGCATAAAGTCTCTCTTATAATATTTACAATGTCACTTGGTTCATGTCATCAAAATGATGTGGACAAGTTGGCCCTAAGCCTTCTATATGTAGAGGTGATCTGGTCATAGCTTATCTGATTAAAGATATTGATCACCTGGAATGTATTTTATCTTTCCTTAATATAACTTCATACATTTCTATTATTACCTTTAAATATGAGAAATATTTTTGTAATGCCTGCAGTCAGCATTGTTATTTATTTTGTGGCCAAGAGCAGAATCCCTAGAGTTTCTATAGGAGGAACCTATGGAGAAGGATGCTATAGCCAAAGAGTTTATATGGCTTGGCCCAAGGTTGCATGGTGCACCACTACTACAACAAATGCTTGAGATGATCATCTTATAAAAAGAAGGGGACTATTTTGGATCACACTTTTAGAAGTTTTACTTCATGGGTGATTGGCCTTGTTGCTTTTGAACCTGTGACAACATAGGACAAAGGATGGGAAATGCATAATAGAGCAAGGTGCTCCCCTCAGGATGGCTAGAAAGTGAAAGAGAAGGAGGCCAGCACCTCACAGTCCCCAAGGGCACACCTCCAGAGAGTCAGCATCCCTCTGTTAAATATTCCAATATTTCTAATAGTGCCAAGCAGAGGACTAGGCCTTAGCCCATGGGTCTTTGGGAGACATTCCAAATCCAAAATATAGCACTTGGGGAGTTCACTGTTCCTCTGAGTACATGAGCTTTGTGTTTTTGTTTGTTTTTTGTATGTTTGTGTTTGTTGTAGACTTTGCAGTAGATTTCAGGGTTTAAGGAACTTGTAACCCAACTTTGAGAACACACTATTTTATACATAGATTTGGAATTAAGAATTCAAGGTATGTGCTTAGTAAGCTATTTCAAAATTTCACTTAAGCCTAGCTACTAGTCAAAGGAATTCACTGGTGAGGCAGTCCCATAAAGAGAATCCAAAAACTTGGGAGTCAGCAACACTAGGTACGTTCTTATCCTTCTTGTGGTCAGTTCTGCCTTCTAAGGAGGGATGTACACTTTCAGTCATGTGGGCAAAAATTTCTCCCTTTACACATTAGTTTACAATAACTGAAACCAAGACTTTCACCTTCTGTTACTTTCCGTGATATGGTATCATATTTTAAGTGCAGTTGTCTAAACAATACCTGTTGTTCTCACTAATCTTCACAAAGAGCACTGGCTTCAGTTCTGATATGATTCTGCACAGGTGCAGAAATGTAAGACTGAAAACCAAAATGGAATACTTAGGGTTGGTGCCCTGAGCAGAATAAGCTAAATAGGCATTAAACTGTGCATATGGGAGGAGAGCAGAGCAGGGTACCAAATTGCAAATGAGTTTTGAAATAGTGAACAACTCCTTACCTTGACTTCTATAAAGGGCTTCAGGGAATATTTGCAAAAGCTGATTAATTAAACTTTCAGGTAAGGGTGGCTTGATGCAGGATACCCGAGAGGCGACCGGCTTTAGTCTTGTGTTAGAAGCCATCATATTTCTGATTGTCCCCTCTGTGATGCTAAGATAGTTTACACCCTTGAGAAAACTTCTGGCTCTCCACAGGCAAGAGGCAAAGAGGAAGAAGAGGAGAGGGAGAAGAAGAAAAAAGAAGGAGAAAGAAGAGGAGAGAAAGAAAAACAAAAAAAGGAAAGCCTTGTACTATAGTCTGCTGAGATCTTTCCTCACTTTTATGTCCTATGAATTAATTCCATTTCAGTTTTGTCCTAAGACTTGACTTTTCTTCCCAGTTTTCTGAAGTATAATCCTTTGCTGTAAACCATCACTCACTCATTGTCAGTGTAATTGCACAGATTCAAGAGACATGAAAGTTTCTGATTTATTCTCACATCTTTTGTTTTCTTCCATAATCACTTCTAAATGATTTCACAGAGTCTTAACCTTCTCTGATAGTGCAGCAATGGTCTCCATCCCTTTAAGGGCCCAGATTTTCAGTGCTGTGCTGGAGAGCAAAGGAAGGTGTCCCTGTATGGGAAGGAACAGTGACAAAGGGACCAATCAGCAGTGCTGTTTTGCAGTCAGCTGGTCATTCTCACTGTTGTCAAGAGTGACATTAACAAGTTCCAAGCTAGACTTTAACACTCTGTTCACAAATGAAAAACTGTCATCTCCCCTAAGCACTGGGCAACAAGGGTTCATCCTTCAGTTACAGCAGGTTTAAATGCAAGGACAGGGTAGTAAAGTTAGAAAGGAACAAGTGAAGACAATATTTTTTTCCCAAGACTATTCTGGTTTTAAGGTAAGATTTGCATTTTTTAAATGTAAGAAAAAAGTACTTTGACAAAAAAAATCTTTCTGTACAGGACATATATATATTTTTTCGGTAGATGCTATTTAGAATAGACTTTAAAAATGTCTACATTGAGTTATTGTGGCATACCAAATGCTTCTATCTCAGCAAAAAAGTTCATCAGTGGTAAATCATAATAGCCACAATCTTCTGCCAAGTGATACTGCCAGTCTTTCTTTCTGCAGTTTTGGTTAGCAAAGAGTATGACCATGTTTAACGGGCTACTGATGTCCAGTGTCTGTGAATTAGCAAAGAGTAACACAAGGTTTGTGGCTACCTGGGACTCTCTTGAAAACCTAGCACTTGGACAGAGCTGCCTGAGGCATGCCTTAGGAAAACAGCTTCCCAAGGTCACAGTCAAGGTCTAATTTAAATTCTGTTATGTTCATATCATGAACATAACAGAATTTAGACTTTGTCCTGGAAATTTTCTCAGTATGCTGTGAAAGAATTTTGAATGTACTATCTTCGTTGATTTATTGATGATTCAGACTAGAGTCTGAGAAAGTGGAAAGATTGCAAGCAGGGCTGCTCTAATTAGCATCCTTCATGGGCTGTGGACTCAGCACATTCAGGTCAGCTTGCTATCAGTCCTCATTCTTCCCTGGTTCAATAAGCAGGAAACATGTGCATGTTCCTTCCCATAGATTCAGGATCCATGCACCCCAGAACATCATTCTATGAGTACACTGAACTGTCCTTCATGGTCTCAGGGTGAGTATTCCAGTCTCCTATAGAATATTCTCTCTCTCTCTCTCTCTCTCTCTCTCTCTCTCTCTCTCTCTCGCTCTCGCTCTCTCTCTCTCTCTCTGTCTCTCTCTCTGTCTCTCTCTCTCTATCTCTCTCTCTGTCTTTCTCTCTGTCTCTCTCTCTCCATTATCCTATCATTCAGATACCTCTATTTCTTCCAGAAATCTCTTCTGTCCTGCGGGGCACCACTGCTCTCACTCTGCTGAGAACAAAGAATCAAAGATTTAAAAGAGCATTTCTCAGTGAGCCACTGTATGACTCTGTTCTTAACTTTACAAGAATGTACCACAGTCTGGTGGCTTCCTGGTTCATAGTGTGTCTTCTTGTTGTGTTCTCACTTGGAAAGGTACAGAGAATCTCATAGGGATATCACCTTCTGTCTTAGTTACTTTTCTCTCATTACTGAGACAAAGTGCCCAACATCCAAAGTTAAAGCAAGCAAGGCTTATTTAGCTTACAGTCTGTAGTGGTTTCAGGCCATACTTGGCTGGCTCCAATGCACGGTGGCACATGGCAGACAGGCAACAGTTCATGGCAGCAGAAGATAGCAAAAGCAACAAGAGAGGATGGAGAGAGTCAAGTCACTTTTGTCTCTTAGCTTGTATGCAGGTCACCCACCCTAGGGTGGTATAGCACTCACACCCTAAATCCCAGCATTGGACCATGAATCAATTACAAACTCTGGAAGCCCATGCCCATTACTGCATGAGGCTTTGGGGTGACATCTAGACACAAACCATAACATTCCCCCCCAGCCCCCCAAAGACTCATGTATATTTCTTTATGTCTTTATGCAAAAGTCATTTAGTCCATCTATAAAAGTTGTCCAAGTCCCAACAGTTTCAGCATTTCTGAAAAGTCCAAGTCCAAAGTCTCCTCTGAGATTTAAGAAAACTCTTAGCTGTGAGCCCCTGTACAAATGAGAAGAAAGTTAAACACTTTCAGCATTTAATGGCACAAGATATAGACATTTCCATTCCAAAAGTTAAAAAGTGATACAAAGGAATGGGACTGAAATAAGTCCAAAATCCAGCAGGGCAAACATTATGTCTTGTAGTTTTGTGTGAAGCATCTAAGCAATGTTTGACAAGATGTGAACACTAAAGGGCTTGGGTGGCTTCACACCTATGGCACTGCTAGTGGCTGTAGCGCCCATGGCTTTTCTATTGGGCCCACTCTGCTCCCTCCTTGTAGTTTTCTTCAGATGATCCACATATTTTGACTTTTCTAAACTTTTGGGATCTCAACTGCACCTTTGGTATTACTCTCACAGCTTCACATACTGCCATCTCAGGTGCACACTGCCTAGCCTCCCTGACCTTTTGACATCTGGGTGAAAACATTTTTAACTCCACTCCTGGCACCAGATTTTGTCTTAGTTGTTTTACTCTCATTGCTGAGACAAAATTTCCAACACCCAAAATTAAAGGAAGAAAAGTTTATTTAACTCATAGTTTATAGAAGTTTCAGTTCATAACTGTCTGGTTCCAAGGTGAGGTGGCACATGGCAGAGCGGCAACAGTTCATGGCAAGAGAACACAGCAAAAGAAAAGGAAGAGAGAGACAAGCCTCTTTCCCTCCCTTATATTGTATGCAGGTTATGTACCCTAAAGTAGATGTAGAATTCACACCCTTAATCCTAGCATTGCACAATAAATTAAACACAAACTCTAGAAGCCCATACCCGTGACTGCATGAGTTCTTGGGTGAACATCTAAACACAAACCACAACACCTTCCTGATCTGATCACATACCAAAAGACTCACTTCCCAACCCAATCACATAAAGTTCTAGGTTTCAACATGTGCCTTTGGGGATGGAGACACAAACAGTCTGGAGTCACAGTACTATCACCTCCACTGCCAATGCAGGTTGGCATACCCATCACTAAGGCCAGTACTGGCACTATGCAGTGTTGCACTGTAGGATGTGGGAAACACTCTTATAAACCACTCTATTTCTTTTGTCATTTCCACTTCTAAGGGTCCAGAGCATGCTTGTCTACCCCTTGATAACTAACATTTCAAGAAAGCCCTGCTTCAATTTAACTGACAGGGATCCATGCCAGATTCTCCATAGCATTTTGGGTCCTCTGCCACCAGAGTCATTGGAGTGGCAGGTACTGTGATTTGCTAATAATAAATGATCCTCTCTGGCAACTCAGGGCTTGTTGAAGGATCAAACTTGGTGGACTTGGATTCCAGTTCTCTTATTTCTGAGTACATCCTCCCCAGGAGGTGCCTCAGTCTTTCTTACAAATGGGTACTGATCAATCTACTGGACAAGCTCCAAATATATCCACTCCTTTGTGAACCAATGGAGGCTATGCTGGGAGCAAGGCAGGCTCCCTTGCCCCCACATATTCTCACGTGCACACAAGCTCATAATGTAGAAAGAAGTAAAGCTGATCAGTTTAAAAACTTCCTCCATTATATTTAGAAACACTATTTCTTTATTTTCCCCCATATAATATTGATAAGCTCTGACATAATAAGGATTATTATATAGCTTTGAAAAACCATATGATAATGAACTGAATAAGAATGAATGATCAGCTTTATTTGACAATCCAAAACACAATGTGATGTATTTAATAAACCCTTAAGATGGTATTTCAGGAGTTGTTAAAAACCCACACCCAGCAGCTGGAAGCAAGAGGCCCCTGGACTGAAATCAAGCAATCAAGATACAAGGTTACTCAAGAAAAGTGAAAGGCACAGATAGCATAGAGGGAGAGTTGAGCTCATTGGTGAAAGATTAGAAATTCCACTTATAAAAACTCTCTGAGTGTGAAAAAGAAAGGTAAAGAGAAAGTAGGAAGGCAAATTTTCCAACAGATAGTCTAAGAACTGTTATCCTTAAAAAGAGTAGTGAAACACACAATAAGATTTGAAATCATATCCAACTAGATTCAAATTCTACCACTACCCGTTATTTACTAGCAGTGTGATTTAGTCAAGATAATTAATGTCTTTGTGTCTTCATTTGTAAATAGAGGTGGTATTAATCTTTCAGGATTAGAACTGATTTTAAGCAACTCATTAAGATAGTGCATGAGAGGTGGTTGGCATCATGGCCAGCTCATATTAATTATTCAAGAATGACAGTTCTTATCATTA
This sequence comes from Dasyprocta punctata, assembly GCA_004363535.1. NCBI lineage: Eukaryota > Metazoa > Chordata > Mammalia > Rodentia > Dasyproctidae > Dasyprocta > Dasyprocta punctata. Next base: position 97,825 of record RJWM01003259.1, on the reverse strand, counting down.
ACCAAAACTCCATGAACTGAGTGTCTTCAGCTCATAAGCAAACCAAAATGTGTAGCAGAGCCTGGCAGTAAAGTGTACAACACTTGGAGGTAGACAGAGTACAAGTCCTGGCTCCATTACCCTCACTCCCAGTGTGCCAGGGAAAGTGTTCTCTACCTAGGTTCCCTGTCCTTAAAACACCTCAACCTTGAGATGTATATCTGAATACAAGGAATCAGTCACACTAGTGTCTCACTCAGTTTTGAGCAAAATACTATTTCCTTCTTCTGAGCTCTTCAGACTGAAGAGCACCATACCAATCTGCTCTATAAAATGTATACATATCACAAATATGTCGATCATCACAGTGCTGTGCTGTGAATTAAGAATAAATTAATAGATTCAAAAAGTTTTATATAATGTTATAAAATGTACACATATCACAAATATTTCTATCAGCACAATGCTGTGTTGTGAATTAAGAATAGATTAATAGATTCAATGTTTTATATAATGTTATAAAATATATACGGATCACAAATATTTCTATAAGCACAGTGATGTGTTGTGCATTAAGAATAAATTATTAGATTAAAAAAGTTTTGTATAATGTTCATCTGAAAGTTAGATCAGGTTAATGTTTAAGGTCTGGTCAAATCAATTCATTTTCCACTAGATGGCAGACGTTGTTAAACAGTTCTGGCAAAGAAAAGAAAGAAAAAGAAAGTGGTGAGCCTCCCAAAGTTGACCAATAGGTGTCTCTTTGCAACCACATATTCCTGAATGGTTGTATATTTAAAAAAAAAAAAAAAAAAGATAAGTTCTCTATTTTTTTAGCCTTTCTCACTCATCTTACAGATAAGATCATCACCACTTTCCACAAAGTACAAATGGAACATTGAAGAAATAGACATCGTTTATGGTGCAAGATGCACTAGCCATATTATATTCACACAAAACGAGATGAGATTGTGAAAACATAACTAGGAATATGTTTCCAAACACAAGTGATTTGGCAGAACATAGATCTTTGTTAACAAAAATAGAGCTTATTAAAATCCTGTTCTCAAGTCAGACAAGGTTCTCTGTTTTATTAATTATTCATATGTATTAATCATATGTGATGGCACTAACTGAGCTAAGAGCATCAAATTTAGCTCCAGACAGACTCATGAAACTAATGGCTACTGGCCTGGTGAAAACACACAGGAAATAATAGAAATTCCTAAACAGCAGAGAATACACTGGCATCACTTTGATTACTACTCTTTTTCATCTCAGTTTGCACAGGTTTATATACACACACACACAAATTCAGTGCTACTGGTATCTTTGAGTACTTACTTATGTGTATTGAGTGTATAGGTGAGTTCCATCAGCACCTTCAGAGAATGAGACTCTTCTCATGAAGCTCAGAATACACAATCAGAATCCTGTACTTGCTCTTATAAATTTGCCTTCTTTATTGGAAAATAATTTGTCTCTAATCATTCTGAAAGAAATTGTAGATAAATATAAAACATAATTTATAGAGGAGCACTAGTACTAAAAGGAAATACTGATTTCTATTACTTTAGGGGAGGTTTACTTTACCTGAGGCTCAGTTAAATTACAATTTAGGAATATAAATATATGTCAGTATCCTCATATAGAAACATACATGTACAAAACCACAAAACGATGTCATCTCTTTGTCATTCAAACTTCAGTTACTTATCTAAACGGCTTTTAAAATTAATAATATATTATAATATGCTCTTGATATCACAGCCAAACCAATGGCATTTTATTACTTCATATCACTGGAAGTTAACTTCATATCATATGGGAGTTAACTCCTCCGCCTATCTCCCAGGGATAACTGTGACACCACAGTTAGGTGAAGTTAGGAATAGGGGAGGATCATTTAAAAGGCAGAGTAGAGCACGAGACAGCATTTTCTGCCTCTTCCCAGCTCCAGCAATTTCTGCCAGTGCTAGATTGACTCCATATCCTACACATGGTAGGCAGTACTCAATCTGTTTTCGACACATCTGAAATATCTAAATGTGCTTAAATCTCTGTGCAAAGTAAATGAATCCATGGTGAATTCCAAAACCGCACCAATCCAATGTATTTCCCTATATGGCAGGGCAAAAATGAGTCTTTCAATAAAAAAATTAAAATTAAAATTAAAAAAAAGGAGAAGGTTGGGTCCAGAAGAAACCCCATTGGTCCACAGAACCTGTGAGGAAAGCCTCAGATCTTTAATTTGCAGTATTTTCCAAAGTTATCTTGGTCCATTTTTTTCAGAAAACAGGAGAAATAAGAGACTTTCAGATATGTCATATCAAGTCACATCATGTAAACTGAACTTCTAGGGTCTCAGGTAATACATAGGCTCAATTCCACAGAAGACAGTACTGAAAAGTATGCACCAAGTGGCTCTAAAGCCTGGGGAGTATTTTTAAACCCCACTATAAAAAGTCACCAAGTTTTTCATTTTTTCCTACCTCACATCAAACTGATTAGAGCTTGGACCTTCCCTGTTTACAGGGCCTGTGCCCCCAGCCTCACTCTGCCTGGCTTGTATCTCTCAGGATTAGTGCCTCATTTTCATAACCACTCCTGCCTGCCTAATTGTGTAACATCAGTTTCTCACCAAACTAGAACTGATTCTTTGGGTTAGCAAAACCCACTTACTTTTGTTCATTGTCTTTTTCTAAATCATAGATTGTCTTTCATTTGACTCCAAAATGAAACATTTGAAAACGCATGTCATTGCCTGGGCAGAAATTTCTGCCCCTGGGCCAAAGAGAATCTTTTAGTCAGTGACCAAAGCCAGGCCCTCCACATGGGCCTCTGGCTGGCAGGAGAGGAAGCCTGTCTTGTCTTAGCAGAGTCCTCACAGCTGGCCTTAGGGTGTGCCCTGGTCTTTCCTCCTTGGGTTTTTACCACAATGTTCCAGAGCCAAGTGCCCTCCGAGGTGTCTGAGCTGAGCACCTGTTTAGTCTGACTCAGGATATCAGCATGCAAACTCTCCCTCTGACAGCAGAGCAGACCTCACACAGGTGACAAGTTAACACCTGTATTGGTATAACGGCATGCCACATGTACAATCCTGAGCACCCTTGGTTCCTTGTAGTAGGTGGGACAACATATCCTGACTCTGATTTGTGGTTCCTCCCTCCTCAGTACCTATGGAGTCACCTCAGCTGGGTTATGAGTCTGTGGTCCAAGTACAAAGATTTTTTTCAAGCTTAGTGAATTATTGCTAAGCTTTTTCAAATAGACTGTGAAAACATATATATTAGTAGGTCTTCTTGTGTGTTATAACTACCAGCAAACACATATATGAAAGCATGAAACAGGAAAAGTATGTCCATGGCAATTTGTGTTTTCCCAACTATATCATATCTCTAACAATATGTGTTTGTTCGCAGGAAGCAATGTAGAGAGTTAAGGTGGTTTCCATTTCTAATAAACAGGTGCCTAAGTCCGAGCAAAGTCTCATGAAAAGTAACTCTGGCTGTAATTTATATTCCAGGTTATAGTCTGTGAACAAACCTAATGTGTATTCATATTTTTCTGTCTCCCACAGATACAGTTCCCTTAACATAAGGATTCCTCTACATTCCTTCCTCTGTTTAACTTTTAAATCAGTGACTGTTGGAAGGAAAAAGAGGAATCATTGAAATCAGCTCCGGAAGTCTTCCAAGACCCCCTCCCCACCCCAATACACACACACACACACACACACACACACACACACACACGTTTTCTCATCCCAAGATTAAGAAGTTATGCAGTCTGACAATGCACTTTTCTTTTACAAGCCTTGACACCACCTCTGCTATTCTCCTTTTCTCTTTTGTCCAGCATATGTTAGAAATAAGAGCAGGGTGGCCTTCGTGCAGATTTGCTCTTCCCTTTTTCTTTGAGAAAGAGGTGAGGGTGTGTGAAAATGGACAGAGATGATTGAAAATCTTAGTTTTAAGATGAACCACTTTACAGAATTTTTAGAATTAACTCTATATACAAAATCAAAGTGCTTTTGCTGGCCACTAGATTGTCTTCTTCCAACTTTAAACCACTAGTATGTTTATATATAAAGATCTTTTTTTAATGCAATACAGGAAACTGGCAGATGGCGGGAGGGGTTTTGATAACTTCATACTAAAAAGAAGACACCAATCGAAAGCAGATAAATATTTTAAAAAAGTAATTTCCCTGATGACATAATTTTTATTAAAACACTCCGTGCCACGTGAAAGGATAAGAACTCTTATTGAATGTGCTTGTAAGAAAACGCCCCACGGTTCCTAATGACAGTTCGCCTGCTGTTCCCCCGTCAGCCTCCTTTTGTATCTTTGCCGTTTCCCAGTTCCTCGGATAAGCAGGTCTTTCACGGGCTACAAGGCATTTCTTTCAAGCCACCATGGCTAATACGGTGAGAAGATTACTTAATTTCCACGAGGAAGCGCCGCCTGTGGCTGTGCCGGAGCCTGGACGCCCGCAGAGGCTCGGCGCCTGCGGCGCGCTGGACCCTCGCCCCTGGGGCGCGCGCTCCCCCTCGCCGGTGCCTTTGTCACCGGCTTCTGCCTCGTTTTTGCAAAAGCCTTAGGCTCATAATCTGGTCTGTATGCAAATCAAACTTCGCCAAATGCCGCTTCCAAATATAAGCTCTCACTGACACCAGCGGCCGACCCCGGTCTCAGTTTGGCCTTTCCTTCCTCGGGCGGACGTTGAGCCCTCCGCATGCGCCGGGCTCACATCTGGAAGCCAGGCCGGGGTCAGACTGAGCCCCTGCGACCCATCGAGGCCTCAAGAGTGCGCGAATCACCGGCCCGGCTAAGTGAAATTACCTCCCCTGAAAATACTTAAAACACTTATTTTTCTCTCCTCTGAAATGCCGAAGAACAGCCCATTTTGAACCAGAATAATTTAGTCTGACAACAGATTCTTCCTCTGTTCACAGCTGTCCCAGAGGGAGGAGCTGAAATCTGAACCTCTTTGCTGTGATTGGATCCTTCTAGCAAAAGCTAGGGGAAAAACCCCTCCCAGGCAGAACGAGCTCAGTTGCTAAAGGAGCCGGGCGAGTTCAGAGGCGCCGGCCCTACCGCCTGCCGCACCTGAGCGGCCCTCGCCAGCCCCGCCGGCCGCGATGCTGTAGGGCCCGGCTGCGTCCTCCCGCCGGACCGTTATCCGCGCCCGCCAGACCCGCCGGCACCATGCCGCGCTCCTTCCTGGTCAAGAAGCATTTCAACGCCTCCAAAAAGCCAAACTACAGCGAACTGGACACCCACACAGGTAAGGAAAAAAATTAAAAGTGTGTCTACAACTATATAACTGCAATTCTGGAAATCTAAATCTGTGTGTGACTCCTCAGCTACTACTGCCAGACTGCAAAGGACTAAAACTGTTCGCTTTCCTAACCACGGCCCTGAAAGAGAGTTTCATAGGCTGTTGATCATTTGGGGGTAGGTTTTAATTCAAAACGTTTGGAATTGTTAACTGGCTCAGAAAACCTCATTCAGCTCTTGCAACTTGGCTTTCTGAGGCTTGTTTATACACGTATAATGATTATGTGGAAGGAGAGCATACTAAATGGTGAATTTTTTTCTCCGTGTAATAAAGTTCTTTTCCTTTGGAAGGCAGTTTGATCTACCCGTATCTTTGTACCCAGAGTCACAACACATGTAAAAAGCCAATGCATAAAATGGAAACGACTTTTCTGTGTGTTTGCAAATGATGTCTACTTGTGCCTCTCAGCGGGGTCAATACGGGCACTCTGAGGGCTGCTCTCCCAGATGCAGGGGCCAGGCAGCTCAAGCAGCTCAAGCAGCTGTCAGACCATGTGTGCATTCAGTACCATAACTGCAGATGTTTTATCAATATGTATGTCTCCTACAGGTGTCTATCTTCTTCGTTATAAAGTCCTGTGTGTTGCCAAATATTTTCTCATTGTGTGTGTTTTTAGATATGCTTACCTTAATCTTCTTTCCTTTCCTTTTCTTTTTTCTCAGTGATCATTTCCCCATATCTGTATGAGAGTTACCCCATGCCTGTCATACCAAAACCAGAGATCCTCAGCTCGGGAGCATACAGCCCTATTACCATGTGGACTACGGCAGCTCCATTCCACTCCCCACTGCCCAGTGGCCTCTCTCCTCTTTCCGGATATCCTTCTTCCTTGGGGCGAGTGAGTCCCCCTCCTCCATCTGACACCTCATCCAAGGACCACAGTGGCTCAGAAAGCCCCATTAGTGATGAAGAGGAAAGACTACAATCCAAACTTTCAGACCCCCATGCCATTGAAGCTGAAAAGTTTCAGTGCAATTTATGCAATAAGACATATTCAACTTTTTCTGGGCTAGCCAAGCATAAGCAGCTGCACTGTGATGCCCAGTCTAGGAAATCTTTCAGCTGTAAATACTGTGACAAGGAATATGTGAGCCTGGGCGCCCTTAAGATGCACATTCGGACCCACACATTACCTTGTGTTTGCAAGATTTGTGGCAAGGCATTCTCCAGACCCTGGTTGCTTCAAGGACACATCAGAACTCACACTGGTAAGAGAAAAACGTAGACAAGAATATTGCTCTTTGATGGAATGATGGCATGGGCTGGATGTCAGTTTTGCATGAAGTAGTGACACAGTGTTTTTCCTGATGGTGGATCATTGATAGGAACTTCCTGGCTACTCAAAAACTTGCTAAAGCACAAACTCCATTTCTTGTTAACAACCTCTGCTCCAGTGACTGCAAACAGCATTTAGACTTTGGCAAGTAGATTCAGGAGGTTTGGTCTCAAAGATCAGTCAGAAAATCAGGAAAGATGTGCTTGATTGTGTGTTCTTTGAAACTGCCCTAGTAGCCAGCAAATACAAATGTTGCTATCCTAATCAATTGATTTGGTAAATAGATGAAGGCTTTTCCTATAGTTTTTCTGTCAGTTACATTCTGGCTGTAACATCTATCACTGCTTAGTGAGTTGAATAGTTGAAATTCAATTTAATTTGCACCTTTGTTTCTTTATCTTTTTTCTTTTGCTGCTGAATTTTTTACTCTTAGCACAGAATCATCATGCAGGGAGTGAAGGCATTTATACAGTATAAGTCATTGTACAGAAAAAGGGAAAAGGGGACATACTGGGAAATGTTGGGAGGTGCTCAAAATTAGCTGCACCTGCTCAAGCAGAAAGCCTTAGTAATGAAAGTCCTAAAACTACATGAATTACTTGTGCATGACTAGCAGCATGAATACTATTCTGGCTAATTTGTTAAATGCAGAATTTATCTTAAAGGACCAGATATTAATATTCATATCTTTTATGGGGAATGTAATCATATTTTGTACTCCTTATTCTTCTGGCAAAATGTGCTTGTTATTTATTTGCATTATTTGATGTTGTGTTTCTTCTAAAACTGCTCTCTCTCTCTCTTTTTTTCATCCCCTACCCCAACCCCCAGGGGAGAAGCCTTTTTCTTGCCCTCACTGCAACAGAGCATTTGCAGACAGGTCAAACCTGAGGGCTCATCTGCAAACCCATTCTGATGTAAAGAAATACCAGTGCAAAAACTGCTCCAAAACCTTCTCCAGAATGTCTCTTCTGCACAAACATGAGGAATCTGGCTGCTGTGTAGCACACTGAGTGACGCAATCAATGTTTACTCGAACAGAATGCATTTCTTCACTCCGACGCCAAATGACAAATAAAAGTCCAAAGGCATTTTCTCTTGTACTTTCCAACCAAATAATGTGTACAGACACACACATACACACATGTACACACACACACACACACACACACACACATACTAAAAGCTGCAAGAGCATGGAATCCTTTGAAATTAAAGCTAATCCTTTCCATGTGAAATTTAAAATTACTATATATTTACTGACAGCTTAGATTGACAGGATAAAAGACAAGGACCTTTGTCTTCAAAGATGAAGCAAAAAGCACATTGCATCTTTTATTTCTAAGAAAGAATGCAAAGATTTTCATTGTTGCCAAATCATTTCAACTGAAAAGAACAGTATTGCTTTGTAATAGTTTTTTAATAGAATTTCCTATAGGAAGAGAATCTGCCAGATGCTATCTCAGGTGCCTTATAAAGTATTCCAAGTTTACTTCATTACTTGTTTGATGTCAGGTTGACATCTTTTAATTAAAGCCTCTTTTGGATTACCAGTAATGCTTTAAACTGTATTTTTAAAGACAAGGGAAAAAAAATAACAAGAACAAAACACAGGAGAATGTATTAAAAGTATTTTTTGTTCTGTTTTGTTTTGTTTTTGCCAATATGTGCCTTGGGAGAGGAGGGAAAGACTAACTTTGAACATTCCTGGTGCATGTTACATGTCTTACTTTTTAAAAGAATTTTAATGATTTTCTAAAATTAAGTAAAGATGGGAATACGTGCAAGAGAGAATTCTTAGAAACTCAGTAATGGACTTAAACTACTTTAAATGCATATGACAGATGCAATAATGAAACACCCCTTCCAAGTGCCTTTTTTAATTAATTGTATAGTTGATGAGTCAATGTAAATTTGTGTTTATTTTTATATGATTGAATGAGTTTTGTATGAAAGTGAGATGTTGTTTATAGCTATGCCTATATACAACCTGAAGACATGGAATCAATGTTTCTTTTTTAAAAATAATTTTCTAGGTCCTTTTTTATAATAAACATTTTTGATTTAAAATTTATTGCATGTATACTATTTTTGAAGACTTAACTTGCTTTGTGATTTGTACCAAATGGCTATACAAAGAATTGTTTCTTATGTTAATGAGAAAAAAGTAAAGTGTTTATTTTATGTATCGGGTGTTCTTTTAATGTGTTAGATTACAATAAAGTGTCAGGTTTTTTACTCTTACAATATTGTCACATTTAGAAAAGTCAACATTATGTTAGTACTGTGTTAGCATATCTCTGTAACAAAAATTATACTTTCTAAATGCTAAAATAGTTACATGTGAATGAACCAAAACTTTTAATTTGGGTTGACTTTATGAAAGCAACTTTTATTGCCATATAAATTGGAATAGTTTAAGGTTTTTAGAAGAAATATTAATGAGATATAAGAGGGGAAAAAGAAAAATCTACATAGAAAATTGGGAAAAAATAGATTTACAAAGTTGGAAATTTAAACCATGTAAATAAAATCCAAATTTAGTGATATAAAAAAGTGAAATATTTGATGGGATCAGGGCTAATTAGTGGAAATTGATTTCATCTTACAATGTTTGTCCAAGTTTAGTGAACCACTTACTCAACCCCAATATTTATGTAGTTGATAAAATGTAACATGACTATCCACTTCACATTCAAGTTCATGTATATTAAATTTATACATACTAATATGCAAAACTCTAAACCATGATACAAACTGTGATAATTACCACTGTGTTTATTTGCATCCAAATTCCAAACCCAGTAAGAAGATAGTTTCTTCTATGGTTAATCACTTCTATCTTGTATGATTAGAACTTGCAGAATCATATTTTTCCTTTTAATGTCCTTATGATGTAAACAAAAATGGAAACTGAAGTTATTAGTGATAGGCTATTAATATGTGACCAATAATAAATACCAATACTATTCCCTTAGCATTCACATCAATTCTGATATATGTTACATTTTCATTTTTCAACCTATATAAAATGGTTCTGTATTTACCTAAAAATATCTTAAATTTAGTATTTTAATGTTTTGCTATTTCAAGGGGCAAAATTATTTGAAATAGCAAATAATTTCTTTATGGAAAGACAGAAGAAGCTGATAGCTTGACAAGAGATTCTAAACTTAGGAAAAAAGAACAACTGAGCTAATGTATAGAAATAACTGCCAATAATTATCTGAACGTTTGCAGGCCAGCTGACACATAGAAACATCTTGCAGAGGGAAAGTATGAATAAGTTGGGTGTTAATGAGTCCTCTGGTTGGCCACCCTATGATCTACCTCTACCCTCTTCTCTCTCCCTTATTATAGATCTACAGGCAAAAGCTACTCATGTTCAAAATGTAAATAATTAATTTTCCAGTAGGAAAAGTCTGTTAAAAGTTGTCCAGTTTCTTAGTGAAGAATTCACTTTTTCTATGGTATTGACTGTGTTGCCACTATTCTCATTTCATTCTTACTTAAAACACTTTAGTTTCAGTAAGGTATCATGGGTCAGAACTAAGGTACATCACATATTGAGATGATCTATAAAAACACTTTTTTTAGAATTTAAAAAATTATAGCCATGGTCATGGTCTGCTCTCTTGCAATAGCTGAATGATCTGACTCTAATATAAGTTTCTCTAAATTCTTTTTTCAAATTTGCCACTTCTGGGAGCTTTATACCATTTATATAACAGTACTTATCACATCACAATCTTTTGTTGATATTCTTCTTTTTCATTAGATATAGCATCCTCAAAGCAGAAATTCTTATTGTGTCCCACACATTGCTAGCACAGCATTTCAATAAATGTTGACTGAATGAATAAATGAATGAAATAAAAGAAAGTCATGAAAAGATTCACATTTTAAAGATATTCAACATATTCTCTTTTATTGCAAAGAGTTTTATAATTTCCAAGAGCTCCTTCAAGTGAATTTACTGTTGGGTCTCCTAACGTCAGGATAAGAGTACCCTAAATAGTTTACATGCCACTAAAGTAAAGGAGGGGACAAGCACAGTGCACATGCAAGAGATCTGGTAGACGTTCTGAGAGCTCAAATTTTTAATGTTATGGAGTTTAATAATAAGAACATATGTATACGAACATCCTTGGTATACTTAATTTGTTTTGTATATGAGGCAGTGTGGTGTAGTAGGAATATTACAAGGTTTTAAAGTCTATACATTTTCCTACAATCACTGCCTTTCCACCTCTTTGCTTCTTGTCCTAATACATGAAGTGCTCTGTACTTCAGTTTCCTAAAATGTACTGTAGCAATCAAGTCTCACAACTTCACAAATAAAGTATTCTATGGTTCCTGGCACTGATAAACTTGATATGACAGAACAACAAGTTCCCACTGCAGTCAACAGTGGGAACCATGGACCCGTACTTGTCCTGGGAAATATGTGATACCATGTATACGATCTGCAATGACAACAGTTTCTCTGTGATGCTGATATTTCACTGATAAGGACATTAAACTCAGAGGAGCTGGTAAATGGACCTAAGGTGATAAAGGGGACAAACTGTAAAACTGAAGTTCAAACTTAGACTTTCTGACTCCAAATGTTCTGCCCCTCCCAAGCCACCATGGGAACCGGGAGACCCTGCTGAACTACACTCAGCAAAATGATTTGTGTTTTGTAGGCACATATTAGAGAATCGTTGAAAAGTCAGTGATAAAATCCCCTGAAATTATGTATTTTAACAGTACATTTAGAAACTATCACAATTCAGGAGTTGTACCTGGCACATTAACAACCTTTAGAACCACTTTTCCAGTTTCACCTAGAATTCCTGCTGGCTCCTCTCCCTCTCATTCAGCCCCCCTGGGCATTGCAGTTCCCTACAGCAATCCCCCGCCCCCAGCTCTCCTCCTTGCCTGGGAGCCCATTTCCTCTGGTTTGTTCTCTGTGGAGATGAAAAGCAGCTGGTCTCCATCCTCTGTACATTAACACTTCATCTTCTGAAGGCCACTGTTACTCCCTCACACACCCACACTCCTCACTTGGCTTTTATCTTCCTAGACTGAAAAGTCTTCCAAACTAAACAGTCATTTCTTTCACAACTAAAATGTGGACACTGTGGTGTAATGAGGCAATTACAATTTTGAAAAGTATAAAGCTTTCCTGGATGGAATCCACATCATAGAAGTTGTCCCTGCTTTAGATATGGGAAACATTTTGAGCAAAATTATTTTGAAAACTACCACTCTGACATCTAGGGAAACAACCATTCTCAAGTCAAACAATTCTCTATCATTCCAGTATTCTCATCAGAGATGGAGAAAGAATGAGAACATTCTTTTACCTGAGGTGGCATATGAAGGAAAAAAAAATTCTGACACTCATTTTTCAGCAGTAAATAATAATCTACCACTAAAGGGATAAATTGAAGGTGAACAGCAGGGTGAGCCCCTCAGTCCTCCAGGAAGACATCGTTACGCTGTGGAAAACATGTATGTAAAAACCAACTAGCACGCCAACCTTTCCCTTGTGGCACTGGGCCAGACCCCCAAACAATGAGCAATTAGCAGAGGAAATGGCAGCATATATACATTCGCATACTCCAAAGGGGCTGGGGAAATATTTATAGCAAGGAGTAGGTGAGCTCCTTGAGTAAAAGATGGTGGTGTTTGTGTATTTAGTACCAGCTCCCTTAATGATGCTCCGCTGGTTATAACAGTCAGTGTAATTCCTTCAGCCTGTTCTTTTGGAAATGTGTAGAAATGTTGGGAGGCCCTGTAAGTGATTACTAAGTAGTTTCATAGGCAGTGACCAAAGGTGAAGGCCTGCCTCCAATCTGCTTTAAGAGTCAGGACAGTAGAGAAGATGTGATGACATTCTCTGCCAGTTTATCCTCAGCCTTGAGCCAACTGCTTCCCGGGTCCAAATAACAGATAAAAAATTTCTTCTATCATAGAGTTAGGAGGTAGCCATAGTTGATTCTAGGGAGTAAGAAGAAAAGACTCAGTTGAATAAAATTATGATACCTTCTCTTGCCAAAGAAATTTAAAGACACTTATGTATCTTTAGAGTTCTAACGTCTGCCAACATAACCATCAGATGTGCAGAGGTTTAGAACTTTCCTGTACTGTGTATTTGATCTTGATTATTGACAAAAGTTGACATAAAGAGAAGTAACAGAAAGAATGCCTTCCAGCCATCACAACCTCACTGAGTTGCAGGCTGGGCAGGCCTGTGCACTTTGGTCTGGTGCTTGTTGCATCTCAGTGTGCCCAGGCTCTTCTGTAAGTCATTAACACTCTTGTTCACTGGGTCAGGGCGGGGCCTGAGAATTCCCACGTCTAGCCAGTTCCCAGGAGAAGCTACTTCAACCCTGGGCCCAGCTTCTAGCTCTATGTGCCTTTCCCCACTCTGGATCCTGATGGAATGCAGCCAAGACAACCGTGGAGAAAGGCAGCATGAGACAGGCAGAAGAACTGTGCCTGCATGCCACATGCCTAGCTGTGGTGAGCACACAAATCCCCAGAAAAGTTAGCTATCCTTTCCTGCTCTCTCTACTCTCCCAAGAACCACCAATGCCATAATCCCAATCTATATTAAGTCAGCCCACTATTCATAGATCCAAACAACTATGGATCCAAGATACTTCAAAGAAAAAACTCAACTATATTCAAAATGTACAAACTCTTCTTCCTGTCATTATTTCCTAAATAATACAACATAACTACTATTTACATTAATTTATGTTACAATAAGTATTAAATAATTTAAAGATGATTTAAAGTGTACAGATATTCCTAAGTTATATGCAAATACTATAATATTTTACCTAAGGAGACTGAGCATCCTTGGATTTTAGAATCCAGAGGATGCTGAAACCAGTCTCCATGGGTACCAAGGGATCTTGGAGCAGTCTAACTGGGCTGTGACTTAGTTGCATGACTTTCACTTCAATTTTTCTAGTACTCCTGTTTTACTGAAGCTTCACTCACCTTTGAGGGGGTCCAGAAATAACTTTTCTGGCCCACTAACCCCACGGAGACTAGCTCAGCTCAGCTCTCCACAGGGAAGCAGCTAAGTAACACTTCTCTCCAGTTCTGGAGGACCACCCGTAACAGCGACCAGTGATGCTAACCATAATGGAATCACTGTAGAGAAGACTGCAGTTCATCTACTGGTCACTGCATTGGCCAGTGGCTACCACTGCCCATCTATTATATTGGGGGTCCTGTAGTTCCTGCTGGTCTTCTCAGGTAAGCATCCACTCTGGCACCTCTTGGGCTTTCCCCAGGAGATTCTGTGACCATTGTGGGTGCTCAAGCTGCTTAGAGTTTTCCTACATGATTATCTATTTAAAATGTTCACTAGTTTACTAAATGGAAGTTGTCTGATATATTTTTCTCCAATCCTCATGGAATTTTTATTTATGCCCTCTATTTTATTTTTTATTATTTAGGAAAGTTTACATAAAATTGTGAATAAAGATTCCTAGTTGGTGGCAATATGTAATCTCTTCTCTCTTTGTTTCTTATTTCATAACACCTAAATTAACTCAAAATACAGTAAAAGGATAATAATTACATTTAATATGACTTTATCTTCCAAAGGCATTACTGAATAAATAATGTGCTAATATATACATATATATAAATATCACATTATGTGTTCATTGTGTGCATCTGTAACTAAATGAAGGACTTCTCTATTTCTTATGTTACAGTAAACTTTGGTGGTGAAGAGATTTCACTTGTTACTAATGTACTGATCACACTGTACAATTAGTTGCACCATTGTGGTAGCTTGGTATCCTGAGTCAGTTCAAAATGTTTACCCTTCATGGCCATTTTGACTTTGATGAAGACCCAGAAGTCAGTCACATGGTATCAGGTGAATAAAGTAGATGAGGATACCCCTTGATGACCAATAGTAAATGCCATTCTAGATCTTTATTGGGGGGTGGCACATCTCAGAGGTGTAAGAGTGGTGCTGGCCAACTCAGGTTGCGGGTGGTGAGATGCCTGTGGTACCTGCTTGAAATGTCTGATCCCACCATTCTTCCACTGTGCTCGTCTAGTCTGAGCCTTGGGACTTTCTTCTAAATTCTCGCCCTAATTATGTATTACTTCCACTTGTGGATAAAGATATTGTACTGAGTACCAGACTGAAATGCACCTCTGGTCCCAGCAGAAAGATTACTGATTAAAGGTTCCCCTTCCCTGTCTCTGTAACAGGAGTGACAATAGGCCCCAGCTCTGCCTTAGCCTGAGGGGAACCAGCGAAGCCTTCTTTTGTCCAGAAGACTGAAGAAGAAAAAGACCCCAGCTACCTCCTGCATCAGTTATTAGAGGGTGGGGCCGCTCTGCCTCCAGAGAAGGAGGGATGGTGGGGGAGACTCTAGAGGTGGTAGATACACAAGAAAAAAACCCAACTGTGTGTGGACAGCATTGCTTTAGGTGTGCACACATTTCAGAAGGCTTCAGAATCTACTAGTAGGAGTGCAGTGGGCCTGAGAATTTGCATTTCTAGCACATTCCCAGGTGAGGCTGATATAGTTGTAGGGACCACACTCAGAATGAAACAGTCGCAGCTGGAAGAGGTCAGAGCAAAGAACATTGATAGTGTACTGGTAGCTAATGATGTTATCTACATCACCAGCTTCACAGGAGATTAGAATTCCTTTTCTTTCTCACTGTTATGCATTGCCTGCCTATGATTTGCTGGTTAGTCATTATATTAGGAACTCAGTAGAAAGAAGAACACTTCATAACCTCAAAGTGAAAAAGGAAAACAAGCACAAACTTTTTTTGAATGATTCTAATTCTTTATTAATTCTTTCTAAATAATGCACAACACAGGGGCTTTTAAAGAGTTTAAAATGAAGCTGAAAAGATATACTATAAAATGTGGAGGCACGGAAGGGGTCTGGGGTGGAGGCTTCCCTATACAGTGAAAGACTATTTTACCTAATGAAAGAGAAAGAAATTCAAGCTTGCATAACTATAACTGTTTCTTTATAAAATTAAATCAAGTAAGAATCCAGCTTCTTTTTTTCTATTTGCATTTTTATATCACTCTCTCGAGTTTATAGGCCAAAATGAATGAACTTGTTTGCCATAATGGAGTTTTTACTGGTAGGATGAGCCCTGATCAGCTGCAGATTTTTTCCCCATGAATATAGCCAGACAAGCCCCTCTTGGATTCTGTTTTTTAAATAAAAAGATGTAAAAGGATCTTTTGTGTTACTGCTTTCCTGAGGCAATAACAAGGCAATAAAAAAGAATTAGAAGAAAAGACTATTCTAAAACGTAACTCTCAGATTTTTACAATTTAGGAAAATCTGCACAGCTCCAGGCAGGGCTGTTGCCAGTGTGTGCTGGCCGGACCCAGGGCAGACGTGCACATCTCTTGGGATGCCAGCTCCCTCCACGACTCATGCCATCGATGAAACAGCCCAGGTAATTTTCCATGGGAGAATCCAGATTGATTTCAAAAGCTGTGACTCTTCTTCAGTTTTAAATCTTGAACAAGAAGGCTACATTTTTAGTTGTCTTGCAGAAATCGTTGCTAAAATACCCATTTTTTTTAATTAATTTAAAATTTCTTCGGTCCGTGCTAAGGATGGAATCCTGAGCTTGATGTATACTAAGCAAGCTATCTAACACCAAGCCCTATGCTGTTTTTAAAAAAGAACCAAAGCATGGAGTGACATACTAATCCAATCTGCTCTGGTTTTGTTTTATAAGCACAGAATATGGGTGTAAGGGTAGGGATCTGTCATCAGCTGCCCAATTTACCATGTACTTTTCAAGGTGGTACACTGCACTCTATGCAATCAGATGCAGGGGTCATTTCTGAGTAGCATTCACAATAGTACATGAACCAATGACAAGCATTTGTCACAAACCAAAGAACTCAATTTTTTATTAATTGCATTTTTCATTAAACATGAACATGATTTTTAATCTATACATATCAACATAATTAGTGACTCTTAGAAATATTACTTTACTCTTACCAGGTAGAAAAACCATTCATTTCTCTCACTTACTTCTTCTTGCTGTTTAATGAAAAATAACCTAAAATGTTATGATCTGGGGACCAACCAAGTTATCATCATGTATTAAAGTATGTAGAAAGCATGGTGATTCTGTCACTGTTACTCAGAATAATGCAAAAAGCTGAAAACACAGAATCATGTTCCCCAGATGTACAGACGATTAACATATACAAATATATTTTCATCAACAAATGAACCTGAAAAGGTCTCTAAAAATTTTAACTTTCTGCATAATATTCATGCATTTCACAGTCCTAACTTACTTCTGAAACCAGAAAAAAAATATTTTTAAAAACTCAAAGGGTCATGCATTTTATGATTTTCTCTCATTTTAAGCCTACAGTTTGAATTAGAATGCTTTATTCATTATAAACTTTACCTATTAAGAGATAAAGTATTTATGAAAAACTGAAGTAACTTTCATTCAATCAGGAGACAAAAACAATATTTATAGTAGAAATAATTTAAAGCAGAATTTAAAAGGAAGATTAAAGTCAAGTTTTCATGTATCTGATTCATGAATATAACTGCCATTGACATCTGTGAACACTCCTGCCAGAATTATCACCTCTGAACACGACACAAAGACAATAGGTTATAAGAACTTACTGATCCTTTTTATTGAAACTTAATAGTGTGATTGCTGTATACACTGACAGATATCTCCAAAGGTCCTCTTTGAGGATTGGTAAATCAATGTTTATTTGGGTGCCCATGTGAAGATAAGCTTGAATGACCAGCAGGGCTGGCTTCCACCTGCCCCTAAGGAGAGCTGGCTGTATTCCACTCATGACCAGCTGGACTGTATTCCACTCATTGACAATACAAATTATTCCAACCTTCCCCCAAATCAAGCAGATCTTTTGAAAGCACAACAAAGCTACATACTGGAAAGAAATGGAGTTTGACACTCAGTAATCCCAGTGTCCAACTCAGTTTTTTCCCATAAAATGCCCCAGAGGATGCATGAATACCAAACCCTGATCATTTATAAAAAAGAAGCAAAGACTCTGTTACTTACTAAAGCACTTGTTTTACCTTTCCTGAACAAATACAGAAAATAAAAAGATTAACCTTTAGATTAACCACTGATCAATAATATTAAGCATTGATCCTGCCCAAGAGAGAGTAGAATGCAAGACCCAACTTAGTTCAACTTATTTATAGCAGCCAGTGGGTAAAAACAGAACTCAATAAGTCACCTCAAAATTTCAATATTGTTTCTCACTGGCAAAAAAGCTACTGGTATACAGTAATTATAAAATTATACTTTTGAAGTAATTCATAAATGAACATTTAGGAGACTATACAGAAGTTAAAAGCTGATGTTTCTGGTATTCTATTTAAATTTCTTAATTTCATAAAATAAAAATTTTTCTAAATATATAATAAGCAACTAGGAATCTGCTTTTTCAACCATCAAAACATTCTGGACAAGTTCATCAGTCTTGTTCCCCAACAGGTTATTCATGACCACAGCAGGTGCATGAAGAAAACCATTCTGGAAGAATCAGTGGGTCACAGAAATGCAAAAATACCTGTCATGGCTATGACTCTAAATGGAATTCTTTGGTGAAATGAGAAACAAGAAATGTGAAAGAACTTCTGACCCACTGGCCCAACTCAAAAGCAAATATAAAGTTAAGCAGTTACAATTCTACAGTACTTTCAAGAAAATACACCATCTTGCTCTTCTAATCATTATTAAAGGTGGCAGAAAAGTCTCAAAAATAGGTTTGGATTTCCATTTTTTCTAATAAAGCAAAACAAATTAATTTGAACACGAAAAATTTTAGCACATGGCACCAAAGACAATTTCCGTATATGTTAAAATATTACCTGGTACATAGACCTTTATTGATTTCATCAGTAAATAATGATTTGTTTTGTTTATATTTTTATGCACTCCAGATATACAATCAATGATTCTCTAACCACATTAAGCTCTTGTATATGCTATCCTTTTTACCACTAATGCCCTGCTCCTGTTCTCCATCTAATTCCTATTTTTTTTTATTTAAAAGAAAAAGGACACAGAAAAGAAAAAGAAAAATCAAGAGAGACAAACAACAACAACAAATCTAACATAATAACATTATTGGTTTACAAAACAAGATGATAGGAATTTGACAATGATTGCAATATTGCATATGGTTACCTTCAAAAGGGTAGCATAGATTAACAGATATAGACATATAAAATTGATCTAAACATATGAGTATTAACTGTTCTTTTCCAATAACTAATACATTTAGTAGTATAGTCATTTTAGCTATCTTATGTATACATATACACAAATTTATGTCTTTCTCCTTTTCTCTTCCTTCTTTCCTCCTTTCCCCCATCCCAATTGCTTTTCCTCTTTGAGCAGTTTCTTACCCTTACATAGTATTTATTATAGATTTTGGTTCATATGTACTTTTTTAGTTTCTTACACTAGGGAGACAATATGGTATTTACACATGTGAGTTTGCTTTATTTCCATTATGAGTATGGTCTCCAGTCATGTCCATTTACTTATAAAAGTCTTGATGCAATCTTTCTTGATAGCTGAGTACTACTCCATTGTATAAAAATATCACATCTTTTTTATCCATTTCTTGATTGATGGGCACTTGGGTTGCTGTTTCCAAGATTTGGCTATTACAAGTTGGGTGCACAAATATCACTGTGGTATGGTATTTTCAGTTCTTCTCAGAAAATGTCCAGAAGCAGGATAGCTGGGTCAAAAGCAATCTCTAATCCTAGCTTCTTGAGGAATTGCCACACTGATTTCCACAGTGGTTGCACCAGCCTACACTCCCACCAACAGTGGAGAAGAGTTCCTTTCTCCTCACAGCCCCTCCAGCATTTGTAATTGGCTGATTTCTTGATCATGGCCATTCTTTCTGGGGTGAGATGGAATCTCAGTGTTGTTTTAATTTGCATTTCTCAAATAATCATTGATGTTGCACATTTTTTCATATATTTATTTGCCTTTTGTATTTCTCTCTCTGAGAAGTGTGTATTTACTTCAGATGCCCATTTTTGGATTGGGTCCTTGAATTCTGGGGGCCTGAATTTTTTAAATTCTTTATATGTTTTAGATAGAAGTCCTTTGTCTGGTGGACAACTGGCTAAGATATTTTCCCAATTCGTAGGTTTTCTTTTCACTCTGTTGGAGATTTCCTTTGACATGCAGAAACTTTTTAATAAGATGAGATCCCAGTTGTTGATTCTGGGAAGTATTTCCCATGCAGTTTGATTTTTTCATGAACTCTGCCTACTCCTATGTCATCAAGATTTTTACCTACTTTGACTTCCAGCAGATTTAGTGTCTCAGTTTTAATATTTAGATCTTTGATCCATTTTGACTTTAGCTTAGTGCATGGTGATAGACATGGATCTAGTTTTAGTTTTTGGCATATGGAAAGCCTGTTTTTTTCAGCACCACTTATTAAAGAGGCTACCTTTCTTCCAGTGTACATGTTTCGCCCCTTTGTCAAAGATGAGGTGGCTGCATTTGTTTGTAGTTGTGGCTGTATCTTCTAATCTATTCCATTGATCTTCAGGTCTGTTCTTATTCCAGTACCATGCTGATTGTATCACAGTAGCTTTGCAATATAATTTCAAGTCAGGGATTGTGTTGCCTCCTGCCGTCCTTTTGTTGCCCAGAATTGCCTTTGTAATTCTATGTCTCTTCTGGTTCCAAAAATTGTAGGGATGATTTCTCCAGCTCTGTGAGGTACACAAGTGGTATTTTGATTGGAATTACATTAAATCTGTATAATAATTTTGGGGAAATGGCCATTTTCAGAATATTTGTTCTTCCTATCCATGAACAGGGAATATCTTTCCATTTTCTGAAATCCTCTTTGATTTCCTTTTTCAGAGTAATATAATTTTCACTGTACAGATCTTTTACTTCCTTTGCTAGATTGATTCCTAACTATTTCATTTTTTGTTGCGCTATAGCAAAGGGTGTGGTTTTCCTTACTTCTCTCTCAGTGAGTTTGTCATTTGTGTACAAGAATGCCATTGATTTTTCAGGGTTGACCTGGTGTGCAACTACATTACTGAATTTGGTTATTACATCTAGAAGTCTTTCAATGGATTTTTTGGGGTTTTCTATGTAAAGTATCATATTGTCTGCAAATAATGATAATTTAACTTCTTCTTTTCCTATCCTTATTCCTTTTATTTCTCTCTCTTGTCTAATTGCTCTGGCTAATGTTTCCAGAACTATATTGAATAGGAGTGGTGACATTGGACATCCTTGTCTTGTTCCTGACTTTAGGTTGAAAGTTTTCAGTTTTTCTCCATTTAGTAAGATGTTGGCTATTGGTTTATGATATATGGCTTTTATCAGGTTGAGGTAGAGGTCATCTATTCTGATTTTCTGTAGGGTTTGTATCATGAATGAGTGTTGGATTTTGTCAAAAGCTTTTTCTGTACCTATTGAGATGATCATGTCCTTCTTGTCCTTGGCTCTGTTGATATGGTGTATTACATTAATTGATTTTTGCATGTTGAACCATCCCTGCAATCCTGGGATGAATCTCACTTGATTATGGTGTATAATCTTCCTGATGACTTGTTTCATTCTATTTGCCAGTATTTTATTGAGGATTTTTGCATTTATGTTCATTAGAGAGATAGGCCTTCAATTTTCTTTTTTAGTTGGGTCTTTTTCTGGTTTTGGTATTAGGGTAACACTTGCTTCCAGGAATGAGTTAAGGAGACTTTCTTCCCTTTCAATTTCATTGAAGAGTTTGAAGAGTGTTGGCATTAAGTCTTCCCTAAATTTCTGATAGAATTCAGCAGTAAATCCATCAGGACCTGGGATTTTCTTTCTTGGTAAGGTTCTAATTACATTTTCAATTTCTTTAACTGAAATTGGGTTATTCAGCAGTTTTACATCTTCTTGATTCAGCTTTGGTGATTCATATGTTTGTAGGAATCTGTCCATTTCTTCTGTGTTATTGAATCTATGTGAGTAAAGGTTTTCAAAGTAGGTGTTGACGATCTTCTGTATTTCCACAAGGTCTGTAGTGATTTCACCCTTTTCATTTCTTATTTCATGGGTTTCAGTTTTTTTATTCCCTCTTTTTGATAAGGTTGGCTAGGGATTTATCAATTTTAATTATTCTTTCAAAGAACCAACTCTTCAATTCATTAATTCTTTGTATTATTCTCTTAGTTTCAATTGCATTAATTTCTGCTCTGATCTTGATAATTTCCTCCCTTCTTTGGGCTTTGGACTTGACTTGCCCTTCTCTTTGTAGAAGCTTGAGGTGCAGCATTAGGTTGTTCATGTGTGTTCTTTCCATTTTTCTGATGTAGGAGTTCAGTGCTATAAATTTCCCTCTGAGGACTGCTTTCATTGTGTCCCACAGGTTCTGGTAATTTGTATTTGCATTTTCATTTGATTGTAGAGATTGTTTAATTTCTTCTGTGACCCACTGATTGTTTAGGAGAGTGTTATTTAATTTCCATGTGTTTATGGGGTTCTTGTGGGGGTTTTTGCCATTAATTTCCAATTTTATTGTGCTATGGTCAGATAATACGCATGGAATTATTTCAGTTCCTTTGCATTTACTTAAGCATGTTCTGTTGGCTAGTATATGATCTGTTTTAGAGAGTGACCCACGTGCAACTGAGAAGAATGTGTATTCTGATGTTGGGTGGAACACTCGGTACACATCTACTAGGTCGATTTGTTCACAAATTTTATTCAGTTCTGTTATTTCTTTGCTGATTCTTTGGTTGATCTGTCTCTTTGTGACAATGGGGTGTTAAGGTCCCCCATTATAACTGTATTATTATTTATTTGGTTTTTCAAGTCTATTAAGATTTGTCTTACATAGTTGGGTGCTTCCATATTTGGTGCATATATATTTATGATTGTAATCTCTTCCTCTTCAAGTTTTCTCTAACAAGTATGTAGTGACCTTCTTTATCTCTTTTGATCCTTCTTGGGTTAAATTCACATTGTCTGCAAACAAAATAGCTAACCCTGCTTTTTGGGGGGTTCCTGTTGCATGGAATATTGTTTTCCATCATTTGATTTTTAGTATTTGAATTTCCTTTTGAGTTAAATGTGTTTCTTGTAAACAGCATATTGGTGGATTTTGTTTCTTAATCCACTCTCCCAGTCTGTTTCTTTTTATTCATGAGCTGAGACCATTTACATTGATTGATATGATTGATATGTACTGACTTATCCCTGTCATGTTACCTTTCTGTTGTTGGTTTTCTACTTTTTCTGTTTAATTGTTTGTACTGCTTAGTGCTTTCCTTTTGCTGTTGTTCTTGGGATTGTCGTTTTCTTTGTCTCTTTCTAGAGTGTCTTTCAGTATTCTTTGTAGTGTTGGTTTGGTGGCCATGAATATCTTCAGTTGTTCTTTGTCATGGAAGTATCTTATTTATCCATCAATTTTTAAAGATAGTTTTGCAGGATACATCAATCTGGGTTGAAAGTTGTTTTCTTTCAGGATTTGAAATGTTTCACTCCAACCTCTTCTTGATTTGAAGGTTTGTGTTGAGAAGTCTGCCATGATTCTGATAGGCTTTCCTTCATAGGTGATCTGTTTCTTCTCTGTGACAGCTTTTAGTATTCTGTTCTTGTGCTGAATTTCTGGTATCCCAATTACTATATGTCTTGGTGAAGATTTATTTTGGTTATGGTTAATTGGGGTTCTGTATGCATCATTTATCTGCATATCAGGTTCTCTTCTCATGTTTGGAAAATTTTCTGCTATTATTTCTACAAATAGTCTTCACAGGTCATTCCTGTTGACCCCTGCTTTTTCATTGATACCTATCAATATTATACTGTTTCTCTTTGCATCATCTTGCAGCTGTTGAATTGTTTCCTCATTCCTTGTTATTTAAGAGATCTTTTGTTTCGTGATTGTAAACTTCCATGCTGTCTTCAAGGTCTGAGAGTCTATCTCCAACTTCATTCAAGCGATTTTGCCAACTTTCAATGGAACTTTTAATTTCCTGAATATCCCTTTGAATCAGTTTTGTGCATTCTAATTCTGTCTTATATTATTCATTCAAAGTTTCCATCATTTTCTTATGTTTCTCTATTTTTTTTATCTAGCTCTTGTTTAGATACACACAACATTTCCTTCATAATGTTTATCCTTTCTTTTTTATCTGAGAGGTTATTTTTGATGTGATTTTTTTCTATAGTTTCATGTAATTGTTTCTTTCCTTCAGTTGCTATCATTTCAGAAAGTTCAATTGTGCGGTTTCCAGTGTCTTCCATTTCAGTGTCTCTTGGGTTTGTTCTTGGTGGGTTGAAGGACTGAGACTGCATCTTGCTCTTTTGCTTTGTCATTTTCCTCTGGGACCTATGTGGCTATTCAGGCAGCCTCTTGATGGATTCCACTGCAATGCTGCACTGGGTAGAGCTTCAATCCTGCAATATCCCTGTGGCTAGCTGGGGTGCATCCCTGAACTGTGGCGCTGGAGCCTTGTGCTCTGTAGCCTGTGAGGCTGGCCATGTGTTCCCCTGATGTACTGTGTTTGGTTGCTCTGGGATGTTGGGCTGGGCAGAGCTTGTATCCTCCTTGCAGCTAGCAGGGGCACACCCCTGGAGCTCGTGTCCAGGGTCCAGAACTTGACTGAGTGGAGTTCAGAACCTCCACAACCAAAGTGGTTAGCAGAGATGCACCCCAGGGTATGGTGCTTGGGCTTTGTGCTTGGCTGGGTGGAGTTCAGAGCCTCCAGGACCCAGGTAGCAAGCAGGGGTGTACCCCCAATGTGTTGCCTGGGCCTAGTACCTGGCTGGGTGGAGTTCAGAACCTCTGCAACCCAGGCAGCTAGTAAGGATGCACTCCCAGAGTGTGGTGCCAGGGCCTTATGCCTGGCTGGGTGGGGTTCAGAACCTCTGAGACACAGGCAGCTAGGTAGAGCACGCCCTGCTGTGTGGTGCTGCCAGGACATAGCATCTGGCTGTGAGGAATTCAGAGCCTCTGGAGTGTGGGGATAGCCAGAGTATGCCCCCAGCATAAGGTGACCGGGCCTTGCTCCTGGCTGGGCAGGGTTCGGAACCTGTGGAACCTACCATGTGGCTAGCTGGGCTGCACCTCTGAACTATGGAGCTGGGGCCTTGTGCTCTGATAGGCAGTGCTCAAATTCTCCAAGACCCATCAGCTATGCTATTTGCTGCCTGATGAGTAGCTCTGGGGCTCTGGGTTTGACTGGGCTCCATACCTCTGTGACCTGTGAGGCTGGCCGGGTATTCCCCTAATGAATTGTACTGGGACACTGGGCTGGGCAGAGCTTGGATCCTCTGTGCAGCTAGTGAGGACACACTCCCAGAATTTGGTGCTGGGGCCTTACACCTGACTGGGTGGTGATCAGAACCTCTGGAATCCAGCTCCTATTAATGAGATTTTAATTCAACCTCTTCCTACTCTGAGAAGCCTCCCTTGTCTTTCTCAGAACTGGTTAAGGAGTTCTTGGCTGTATTCCTAATCACATTGTGTATAATCACATTGAAAGTGTTTGCTTATGTGTTTCTCACTAGACTATGTATTCTTTAAGAGTAGGAAGCAGTATTTCATTTTCCCATACCCTGCATATTGTTGGGACCTAAGAGAGAAGTGGGAAGTTGTTATTAAAGAAATTACTATCTTAGCCTAAAGTAAAAATGATCTAGTTGTTTGTGGGAATAATTCACCTTCCCACTTA
The DNA here is from genome assembly GCA_004363535.1 of Dasyprocta punctata. Classification (NCBI taxonomy): domain Eukaryota; kingdom Metazoa; phylum Chordata; class Mammalia; order Rodentia; family Dasyproctidae; genus Dasyprocta; species Dasyprocta punctata. The sequence goes on along the minus strand of RJWM01003259.1, from coordinate 72,478 downwards.
AACATTTAAAGATATAATAAAATACAAACAATATGCTTCTTAAAGTGGACAAATGTCTCCAGGCATGGTGGCACATACCTCTAATTTCAGCACTCAGGAGACTGAGGCAGGAGGATCACCATGAGTTTCAGGTCAGCCTATGCTACACAGTGAATTCAAGGTCATTTTAAAATACATAGAAAGACCCTGTCTCAAAAAATTAAACTAAACTAAATTAAATTAAAAATAAAGTGGGCAGAGGATATGAATAGATATTTCTCAAAAGGAGAATTAAGAATAGCCAATGTCTTAGCTTTTTTTTACACTACTAAGACAAAATGCCTAATACCCAAAGTTAAAGGAGAAAAAGTTTATTTTGTCTCACAGTTTATAGAAGTTTCAGTCCATAGTCAGTTGGCTCCAAGACGGGATGACATAGTAGAGGGACATTGCAGAGGAGAAGCTGTTCCTAATGTGGCAGGCAAAAAGGAGTGAAATAGCAACAGCACTGAGCCTTCCTTTCCCCTTTTTACCAACCAGACTATAAGCCTATTGGATGGTGCCATTTGCAAACAGATTGGAGTTTCCCATTATTCACACTGAGAACTATGCTAAGCCAAGGTAATTATCACACACTTTTAATCCATGTTCACACCGTAATTCAGCTCACATACACCAGACTCAGGGCCCTCTGAAAACCCCTGCCTATGGGTGCATGAGACTTTGGTGGGAGGGGAGTCACCTAGATACAAGCCATAACAGCCAACAAATATAATACAAAGTACTCAGTATCATTAGCTATCAAGGAAATAGAAATCAAAACTACAAATATCATTTCACCCTAGAATGACTATTCTCAAAGAAGAAAAAAATAACAAATGCTAGTGACAAGGAAAAAAGGAACCTTTGCACACTGTTGATGAAAAGGTAAATTTAGTATGGCTGCTATGGAAAACAATATGGAGATTTCTCACGAACTAAATATAGATATACCATACATTTTGATAGATCATCTGGGTACATATACAAAAGAAATGAAATCAGAATACCAAAGAATTACCTACATGCTCATCAGTATTGTGGCACTATATCTATATCTATATCTATATCTATATCTATATCTATAGATATATAGATATATATAGATATATATGTACATATATAGATATATATGGCAGCTAAGATATATAATCAACCACTCTTAGGTGAACATACATAGAAAATGTGATATATAGAACATATGATATATAATAAATATTATGTAGCCATAAATAAAAATGAAATACTGATATTACCAGCAAAATAGATGGAAATACACTAAGGGAAATAAGTAAAACTCAGAAAGATAGGCATCACTTGTTCTTTCTCACATGTGGAAGTTAAAAAAGTCAACTTGAATGTAAAATAGTGGTACTAAACATTGAAAAGGGTAGGAGATGAATAAAGGGAGACTGGATTTTGTCGATGTACACTATATACATGCCTGGAAATATTACTTGGAACTTCATTAATACATATAATTGATAATATAAATCAAAAATTTCAAAATTAAGAGACACAAAAACTGAGAAATGCAAAATACATATGAACATCTGTGAATAACTATGCAACAGCTAAACAAATTGTCACTATATTCATGCATTTTTCAAATCCTCCTACTCTGGTCTCAGTTTCCACATTTCCCCCACAGAAAAGTTAAAGCACAATTTAAACAAACAAGCAAAAAGGAAATAAAACTGACTGTAGGAAAGTCCATGTTCTCAATTTTGTGATACCTCTCTGCCTCTCATGCTCCCTGCCAGCTTGCGTCTCGATGTGTTGGAAAGGGGAACACATATGGAATTTTCCTATGGTTTGATGTGTACTCTTGATGTCTCTTCTAGGTTGCCACTCTGATTTCTTGTGGTTTTGGAAATCTGCCTTCAGAATGATTCACCCACCACTCAACTGGGTTGTTTAAATCTTTCATACCCTCAGCAGTTCTACGAATAAGACAGTTGCCTATTATCTGAGTCTGTCATCAGTCACTATGTTGAGGAAAAAAAAGTGTATTTCATCTCAAATCATCTTTGCTTGTACACAGATTTAAGTCACTGCATTTCTATGAGTGTACATGTGTTTGTGCACATTCATGTGTGTGAATGTGTGTGTGTGTGTGCATTGTACAGAAGCACCATTTCAGAACGAAGGCCCATAGGCTGGCAGACTCAATGCTGTGTTCAGTCTTTGGAAATCCCTATTTGGAACATTAGAAACATCTGGAGAAACCACATTTCCATGTTGAAATAAAGATAAGTTGTCATTTCTGCTACTCATTTTGAATTTATCCTACAGCTTGATGCAAGAGACATTGCCCAAAGCAACTTGGAGAGCATATAACATAAGCAAAAAAAAAAAAAAGAAAGAAACAAGAGAGAAGTTAAAAACTGGCACTGAGGTCTTCTTCCAGGGGTTTCCTTAATCCTCTCCAAATACACTTGCTCCATCCCAGCAAGCTGGTTTGGGAAGGACAAGAAATCCAAGAATGGGCCCAGTGCAGCCAGGGGACTCCAAGGCATCCACATTTGCTACAAAATTTAAATAATACTTGTGTTTTAACAAATGAATCCTGTATTTGTCCTGCAAATTTAGGATAATGCAATTTAAAGACAAGATCTCTGACTGATTTTTAAGAATCACTTCTTTCCAATTTCACACTTGATTGTCTTCTGCAGCCTGTACTTTCCCACTGAAAATCTTTACAGTTCATTTGAGCATTCCCCTTATCAGAAAGCTGGTGTGAGCTTAAGCTCTGTCCAGTTGGAGCAGGCCTCTGGAATGCAGCTCCCACACCCTGTAGGCGACCACTGGGGTTACTAAACGTCCTAACTCATTTATTTGTAGCTGTAGACTCAAATCCTCTGCCCAGGGCACCCGGTTGCCACAGTTGCCACTGTTCATCTCAGGAATGATGCATACGTGCACAGAACAGGGCAGCCCTCACCTCCCCACTTCTGTCCATCCCCACCAAGAAGGGATGGTTCTTTCGTGCAGGATTCTAACACACTTGTGGAGGAAAAATCAGACATTTTCATCTTTTGGATTTCATATGTGGTTTCATTCCAAAAATACCATGAGAAAGTCTGAGAAGCAGCAAAGCCAGCAGAGAAAATAGCCGACTCTGAGACTCAAGCTTAAGCACCCACAAATATTTCTAGAATTCTTTTTTGGGATGTGTATGTGTATAGGGGGTGGGTGTCAAAGAAACCTTTCTTCAAAGGAAAGCTTAGTCATGGAAGAGCCATATATGTAAAAGAAATGAGTAAGAAAAGACTCTTCTTCTAACAAGGCTGAGTATTGTCTCTTTGCTTCTGTTCAAAGCTCCTCCAGGGAAGTCACTGTGCGTATCTGCAGGCCAGAGAACACACTCGTCCTTTCACATAATTCTGACTCCTTTGGTCAGGAGGCTGTCACCTGCTGTGTTCAGTATCTTCCTCTTGCAATTTCAAAGTTCACTTGAACACACTGAGAGAATCTACGAAGCTTTTACAAAGCAGAATCCAGTCTGATTTGCCTTGGGCAGGCATCTAGGAGCATCTTGGAGGTCATGGCTCTGCCCATGAGCAGTCCCTCTCAGTTCCTGAGCTCCTGAGGCACACTCGTGGGGCAAGGCTTCAGGGCAACATCCACATGACCTCAGTTCCCCTCTGCAGGGCAAAGGGCACTGAACAAGACTGGGAAAGCGAGAGGAATGTGGAATGCTGCAACTCAGCGCCTAGGGGAAGAAGGCGGGGCAAGAACATGGCCAGTGCTCAGGGTGGACCATGTCTCCAGAAGTGTTGTCAGTTGCAGCAAATGTCACCTTATCTCTCCTCCCTGTGTAGACCAAGAGCCTAAAGAAGAACCTCTCCTGACATTTCTGCAGTCCCTCCAGAGCCCCCAGCACCCCTTGAGAGCCCTGAGGTGTAAAAAGGCATGTCGACCAAATCATGGTTGTCTCTCCCCAACTTTAAAAAGAAATTCTCAAATGAATGTCAACATTTACCCTAAGTCCATTTCCAGTTCTACAATGGCTTCACTCTCCTTATAATACATATACTTAAATGATGTCTGAGAAATTACAAATCCCATGAAAGTTTTGTTATATAACAAATATAGATGATGGTAATACATGAATACAAACAAGACAAAAGGATACTTGTAACCCTGCTTGTCAAAATCGTTACAGATGATTTTTTTCTCTATGATTTTTTTTCTTTTTAAGGCATGAGTGAAATGCTATATGTAAATAGGTAAACCAGAAAATCATTCTGAGCCTTGACCTCAGGCTTCAGCTACCTCCCATCCCCTAACATCCTGAAATTTTCCATCCGACTTGGGTGGCTGGTTTCTCATTTCCTGGACTTCTGCACCCTGTGGAGCTTGGGACACCACCAAGGACAGGGAGCAAGCCCAGCACCTGCCTGTGGTCACCTAGCTCCTGTGCAGTGACCAGGCGTGGGTTGTTAAGGACAGGCAGCCTGGAGAGAGGTGGCCTCCCACGTTCATGGCTGGGCTACAAGAGGACAAAATGTGCCAGGGCTGCTTTCAAAGTAAAAAGAATTTTTAACCCAAGATTTTCCTCAAAGGCAGACAGAGAAGGTTTAGTTCTTTTCTTTTTCTCATCAGACCTTTGTATGGAGTTTAATCCATTTTAAAATTTGGAAATAGATGAGTGAATATTTAATTTTATTTGAAGAATACTTTTATCCTCTTTTACAAAACAATCTGAGCCAGAGATAAATCTCAATCTAAAATCTCAATTGTGAAAGTAGTCTGAAGGGACCTCTTGAGAACAACCGCAGTTTCCCCAAGTGTAGTTGGAGTTTCCGGTGCATGCTGGATGTCCAGCCCATCCTCAAGGTTCTTTTCCAAACCTCCACATGATTGTAAGAAAACTGCTCAGAAATGAAGGCTGAAGGAGCACGTGTATCTACTTAAGGTTTTGAAATAATTAAAATTTGTTTCCTGAAGTCCTATCACGGAACCTTGATTCTTACATATCAATACAGTTCTTTTGTTTTAGGAAATTGTTAGCTTTGAAATAAATTGACCACCTTTCCGTGGATAAAAATAAAGAGAATTGAACCAAGAAAGGGAATCTCTGCCACCTTTCACTTAGAAAGCCGCCCTTTTGTGAATATGTTAATGTTGAAATGTGTCTAGATTTCCTCAGAAAGTTCATGGGATTTTTTTCTGCTGTGTAACAATACCTAACATGTGAGATAATGCCATTATCACCATATTATTTCTTACTATCTATATTCTAATTTTAAAAAAAAACAACTAGAATTATTTCCTAAAATTTTCAATTAACGTAATGTATATCAGTCTCTAGAAGTTTGGAAGCTAACCTTTATTACTTTTGTCATTTTTACAGGAACTCTCTGAAATACTACACACCACAAAGAACTAAACCTAGTTGTGTCAGAAGCTTGTTTTTACACAACATTTTTCTACCTGGAGTGACACGTGACAAAGATTACATCACATGCCCCCAAGTCACAGTGCTGACAAAGTTCAATATAATACTATACTAACTAAATTTATGTCTCCACCAATCATAAATGGAAGCAGTTCTGTGCTTTTATTTTCTGCAAAAACAGACCATCACATCCATCCTAATTTCACCGAACATGTACCATACTATTTACCTGACGGGAAAAGTTATTCAACTCATGGCTACCTTTATTTTTTTATAATGTACATTTTTAATATAAATATATGAAAGATAAATTTTTAGTAATGCCCTTTATTTGCACACAGATACCAAAAGGTAGTTAATAGTAAAAGTTATATTTTTTCATTCAAGTTTGAATTGCATGTCTCAATAAGTAAGCAGATGAAGACTTTTTTATTGATCAAAAGAAAGAAAAGATGATAGAATGCTAAAAGTTTAACACTTTTGTAAGTATTAAATGATTCTTGACTTGATTTATATTTGCAAAAGAATTTCTAGGATACTTGCATCCAAGTCTACAGAACCTTCCTTGCTTTTGATTCTACAGTAAAATTTGAATCTATGCTTTGCATTATGCTGGCCTGGTTTTCCTCTCAACAATTATGATAAGAAAGCAGGTTTTCTGTGTCACACATACTTTTCTGTGGGTTTGGCAGAAATCCAGAGGTGGTGGCACCTTCGGGGTCTCCAAGATCGTAGCCCTCATAGACACCACAGGTCACCTGCAGAGCTTTAGAACAAGAGATCTTAGCCCTTGAGTCTTTCTGACTGAAGAGTAATTGACCAGCATGTGTCACTGTGACCGCAAATGGAACCAATGGAATTACCCTCCTATCAGGCTGGGCTCTCCCACTGTGTAGTCCAAAGGGCCCAGGGAACCTCACTTACAAAGAACACACTGTTTTCTTGCTGGCCTCTTCTTTCCCTCCCTTTAACACAGCTACTTCTAAGACAGAACCAAATGAAGCCATGATGCTGATTCAAGTGACTGTATTTTTATATCAAATTGCCAGGATGTTCTTAAACAATATCTTTCAAAATTCTCTAAAATCAAACCATCACAATGATGAATGCCTTCATTTTTATGAGCCTCTCTGCTCATGGCATTGTAATTTCAGGGGCTGCAACTGGAACTCATGTCATATAAAGTACAATTCTTGCAGGAAGGCCTCAATTTGCTGCAGTACAAAGACTTTCCCTCTCTCTCTCCCTCCCTCCTTCTTTCCTTCCTTCCTTTTCTGCCTTTCTTTTCTTCCTTCACTTTTGCAGCACTGGGTATTGAGCCCTGGACACTTACATGACTACAACCCCAGCCCCCTTTCATTTTTTATTTTGAAGCAATCTCTTGCTAAATCACTAAATTGACCAGGTTGGATTTGAACTTGTGATCCTCCTACCTCAACCTTCCAGAGTGCTGAGATTACAAGACTGTACCACCATGCCTGTCCTAAAGCACAGATTTAGAGTACAATCATAAAATCTTACTCCACACCAAATAGACACAGTCCCAATTTATACGCCACAAACCAATTAGTACAGCCCTATAAACTCTTCCAGTTGTCCTTGCAGATACTACCTGTGGACTTGCTTCCATTTTTTGTAGTGAACACATAGTGCTTGGTATATCCAGTCAGAGGACAGTGCCAGATTAAGGAGACTGTTCTTTACCCACCAATAAAAGAGAATGAATTGCTTCCAACAGGACATATGTGTACATGCATGCGTGTATGTACATGTGTGTGTGTGTGTTGGGGTGCTATGTTTGTGGTACATGCACATGCAGTGCACATGTGTAGCATGGAGAGGCAGACATGTATATGGGGTGTATGGTACCTGAGCATGTATATGATACCATATGTAGTGTGTATTTGTGTGTGATGCATGTTCGTGGTATATGTGATTGGTGCACATTCAAGGTATATATTGTGTGTATGAGTGTGTAGAAATGTGCATGGTATGTGTAGTACTTGTGATTGCATGTGCATATAGTACATGCGTGTTGTGTTGTATAAGTAGTGTGAGTGTGCAGTAAATGAGTGTGCATATGGTTCATATTGTATTGTGTGCTAGCCTAGGTGTTAGGGACCATAAAGTAGGCCATAAGCAAAAATACGTCTTTGACACCATTTTTTCCATTCTTTTTTGTTTGGTTCTCTGTTTAGTAAATACCTATTCACCAAATAGGTATTCAGTGTTTACATTACCACCAACAAATGATGCACTTGCTAATTGCCAAACACTCTTCAAAGCACTGGAACAAAATAACTGGTTTAATTCTCATGAAAATCCAATAAAGTAGAGCTGTTATTATCTCCATTACACAGAAAGGAAAACTGAGCACAGATGAAGAAGTTACTTGCCAGGTCACAGATGGAAGGTGGTGGGAAAAAGCACACCTGGGCGGTCCCAGCCTTGCATCTGCTGCCTGCTCCTGCTCCAAGGATCCCGGCTTACTCCCAGTGAGTTTTGGGGCTTTTGCATTTCCATCTTCTTAGCTGAGGGTTGGACCCCAAAAGCAGATGACAGCAATACTTTCTCATCTACAAACACCACAGATAAATTCCTGCCTTTCCAAGGCAGACAGTAGCTGCAGGCCTTTGGCATCTGACCAAGTGTTCAGTTGTTACTGCCATGGAGGGGAAGGCATGTGAAAAGAAAGAGCTTGGACACTGCTCTGCAGCTTACAGAGAAAAATCAGCCTGCTCTTATGGCGAACCGTGTGGCTGTGTGTATGAGAGAACCCCCTTTCCAGGCTCTTCTTGCACACAAATCCACCCCTGTGTACAGACTGCGTACATAGAATTACGCCCAACTCAAGAACACAGGAAATCAGTGTCCTAAAACTTGTCTGAGCCAATGGAAAGTCACCCAGGGCCAGATGAGAAGGGCAAGACAGTGAGGGTCATTAGGAGAGACTCTTCCAGTTCAGGTAAGAACTCTAGTGATGACTCTTCTGAAGGCCAGTTCTGGCTTTATTTGACTCCTAGTCTCCTCACACTCACCAAGGTCACCCAGTTGCTCAGAGAATGAGCCAGGATACCTGCTCTTGCTACACTGGTGCTCTGGGCTCACACGCCAAACTCCTCTCAAGTCTCACTGTGCTGAGCCCCAATCCTCCCTTCTGTGCCTTTGATCACACCTAAGCAGCTTCCATTTTCTTGCAAGGCTGACTTGAATGAACATCACCACCCAAAGACGTTCTTGTCTGTCTCCTCAGCCTCAGGACAGTCCCGACAAGTCAGGCTTGTCTCAATGTTTGTGCAATCCTGTGCATCACTGAACACAGCCCACCCCTCCCCTACTGGGAGCTTCTCCAGACCTTCTGCACATCTCTGGGCACATGCTCAGTACAAAACAAATGTGTGTGGAGTGATAAGATTTTAAAAGACAATTCTCCTAGTCTTAATTTTACAGCAGTATCTAAATTGAGAACTCATTTATGTTCTCATAAAAATTAATCCTATAAATGTGCCTCACATACTGAGTTATGTAACTGAACATGATCTGATTTTTCACTGAGAACATTCCATTTAAAAAATACTGTCCAGTTTTCATCCAAAAACTTAACATGACTCTATGATGAATTATATGACCTTTGTACAATATGCAGTGTACTCTTGCTGCAATGTCCAGTTACAATTGAGAACTATATTTTTCATGAATCCAGTCAGTAGCAATACTGAATAATAACCTCAAATCTGTATAGTCATCTGATCATTGTATTATAGTACTAATAATAACAGTTTTCATAATTATAGTAAATAACACGCATCATACACATAATGTCCCTTAACAATTAGATGAGATTAAAATGAACGCAATTTTAACAATAAAATAATACAATAATGCAACTCCTAGACTTGTCTGTGATGTGAAGCTGTTTGGAGGGTAATTTCTATCAAATCAACAGCAGAGAATAGTGAAAATCAAGTTGGAGAATAATATGCACTGTGTGCTGCTCATAGTTACAAAACCATAAAAAATAGATATGCATACATTTGTGTACGTACACACAGAAGTCGAAGTGTACAGGCATGTTAGAGGCAGGTCTGTGGCAGGTTCTTTTTCAAAGGCCACACATGACTTCCTCAAGGAATAAAGTGGCAGGAGGAAGGGAAGACTAGTAATTTATTCCTTATAAACCCCTTGTATTGTTTAACCTACTGGGTAAGCATGTATTGCTTTTGTTACTAAAACTACCCAATAAAATACTTTTAAATACAATAAATTTTAATAGGATAATAAGCATTAGTAACAAATAAAAAGAACAAGGTTAGGGTAGTGCTGAACTTTGAAATGATAATTAGCAAAGTTGACATTCTAAAAAAGAAGCATTTTATTTTCTTCTGTGTGTTTGCATGTAATACAGACCCTTGAAACCCACATGATGATTTTTTATACTGTTTCAAGTTTAGGATTTGGCACCTAATGAAATATTTCATTGCCAACTTATTACTGAATAAATTCTATTCTCAGAACTGAAAACTAAACTCCTGCTATCCATCTTAACTCTTATATTTATAATTTATCCTGTAAAATGGAGCAGAATCCTACAGAAATGTCAGCTACCATGGTTCAGTGAAGACACTTAAGACTAAGTCAAAGGAGAATATATCATATTCACAATATATACTTCTGAATAATGATTTACTGGTGCAGAAGGTCAAATTAAAGACTGATATGAACTTCGATTTTCTTGTGATTGTGAGTTATCAGTTAGGTAGTCCAAATTTTATGAAATGGAATTTGTTAATCCCTAGAAGCTATGATTTCTGAAACATAAAAACTTATTTTCCTTTTGATTATAATCTAAAACTATTTTATCAGATACATAAATTTTATACTGAAAATATATTTACAAGATAAAGAATTCAGCATCTTTAATAAATTATTCTCAAAATAGTTAAGTAATTAAATTCCTGGCCACTTGAGATCTACAAATGTGGTTCATTCAACATTTGGCTTCAAAAGAAAAATATTGGATTATATCCAAGTTCTGAAAAATATTGCAGAACTAAATATGACCCTAGCTACATAAAATGTATCCACAGAAAAGAATAACTAAATAGAAAATACTAAAACACTAACACTGACTATTTCCAAAGGGATTCATGGGTTATTTTTTTAATTCTATATTTTTTCCACTCCATAAAATATGTGTGATTTGCTTTTATCCTGAAAAAATAAACTTCAAAAATGTCAACTATGTCTGGGCATATTGTGACTAACACTTTAAATTTAGGGATATAGTTACCAAGAAAAATAGAAAAATAACCTTCAACTAGTACAAAACCATTCATAAAATCCATAGTTTTGGAGTAGGATTTTAAAATTCTTCAATTTATCATTTTTATATATGGATACAGATCTGAAATTGTTTGCATTATAGACTATTAAAAGAATATACAGGTGCTCTTCCATTTACAATAGGTTTACATCCCTATAAACTCATAAGTCAATAATGAAGTTAACACATCTAACCTACCAAACATCTTAGCCACATAGCACACCATGGAGTGCCAGTTGTTCCTTGTCACCCTGAGCTGACTGGGAGCTGCAGCTCGCTGCCATTGCTCAGAAGCATGAAAGGGGATTGGAACACATTGCTAGACTGGGAAAAGAACAAAATTCAAAATTTTGAAGTTACTGAATTTTTACTGAGAATGAATCACTTTTGCAGATGAAGAAAAATTTCAAGTGGAATCATAAATTGGGAACCATCTGCATACTGGATTATTTAACCACTTAATGGTTTATGCTGTGTTACTCTGGCAGTGCATTTTGTTTATTACTGACTATCCCAAGAGCATCATTTAGGCGGGTGTCATTTCACCCAGTGGATTCTTGTGTTGAATGAATTTGATGAAATTGTTGCTTTTATATTTCCTGATATCTTATAAAAACGAATGAAATCATCCTGTATTTAAATAATTGGACAGGTAATTGGTTAAGAAAAGAAACTGCTCAAAGGGAACAAACAACTGAGATGGGGGAAAGGAGAAAAGAAGGAAAGGGAAAGGAAAAAACATATAAATTTGTATATATACATACAAGATAGCTAAGATGATTATACTACTAAGTCTATTAGTTCATGGAAAAGAACAGTTAATACTCATACAGTTTGATCAAGTTTGCATGTATTCATCTGGTAATCTAAGCAACTCTTTTGAAGACAACAATATGTAATATAACAACCATTATTAATTTCCTATCATCTTGTCTTGAAAACCTATATTGGTATTGTTTTGGGTTTTTCATTGCTGCAGTTGTTTGTTTGTTTTTTTCTCTTTAAAATAGAAGGAAAAAAAGAAATGATATTACAAACACAACCCTCCAGCATGTCTGTAGTATGTTGTTCTCCATGGCTAAAAACTGACACTCCTATTGTCTGGGTTATGCTTCATCATAACCACAACAGGGGAGAGGCAGAATAATAGTAGGTAGATACATAAAAAACACAATTTTTTTGAAAATTGTTGAAGTTGTATATTTAGGAAAGCAGGATCGTTTCATTCTATCTACTTTTGAGTATTCTTGACAACTTCCAAAGTAAGGATGTTACCAAAAAAAAAAAAAAAAAGCATAAAACCAACCACTTAATGAGATACTATTCTATGTCCATCAAAATAACTGAAAATAAAGAGAAAAAAATTGCTAGCACTACGATGGTCCAGGACACAGAGCCCTAAGAACACTCAACAAACTTAGTCTGTCATACAGACAATCAAGCCATCTATTTGGTGAGAATCACACTCTTGATGTATGGATTGAATAAAAACTTTTTCAATATATTTCCTATTCTATATCTTAATTATTTGTGTTTAGCACACAATATTCATGCTTGAATTCTATATGTTTTTATTCAAACATTATATTTGTGTGTGTGCAAATGTATAAATCTAGCTAGAAAAAAATGCATATCCATCTGTTCTTCCTAGACATTACTAATTTTACGTAGACCAGTACTTCACAACACTAGGCCATATCTCACTGAGAAGTCTATACCCTTGATTAAATTGTTATTTTAACAATGGAAACCTCTGACTTTACTATCATAGTGTGTATCCCATCATTATGTTAACATGCTGTATAGGGCATTCACGCATTAAAGAGTGCAGTGTGACTCAGCTATGAACAATGAAGTCTTTTATAATTTTTATTCCATTTACTTAAATGGTTGCCAAGGGGTTTCTAGATTTACTTTCTATTTAAAGAATGTTGTCTAAGTAATAAAAGTATTTGAAGGCTAAAGTTGTATTATTACAATTCTAAAATTCAGTTGTAATTACAGTACTTTATGACCATTTAGGCCTGACTATGTAATATATATTGCTCTGTAACGTTAAAATACTCTTTTGGACTAATAACTTTTTGCCAATTTTTAAGTCTCAATTTTTAATACAGGTTTTATTTTCACAACCCTAAAATCTATGTATAAAATATGACTACTGTCTTTTAAAAATCTATGTTGAAAAAAACACAAAAAAGTGAAAAAATATATGATTAGGAAAGGAGATGAGAACAGAAACAGAGATGAGGAATGAGCTAGAGATGAAGATAGGGATAAAGATGGGGATGGAAATGATGGAGGGTGGAGTGTGCATACAGGCTGGGATGGAAATGGGGCTGAGGAGGAGGACAGAAATAAAGATGAACCTCAGGCATCTGTAGGAGAATGGATGCACCTGGAGACCATAACGTTAAGTAAGTGTTTTGTCTACTTTTCTCTTGTTGCTGAGACAAAATACCTGACACCCAAAGTTAAGAAGGAACAGTTTATTTAGATCACAGTTTTATGGAGGTTTCAGTTCATAATCAGCTGGCTCCAAGGCAGGGTGGTGTAGAACAGGGGCAACACTTCCAGATGGCAGAAGACAGCAAGACAACAGGAGCAGAAAGGGGGAAGAGCAAGTTTCTTTTTACTCCCTTATAGTGTAGTACTAACATCATCTCCTTGACTTCTTTTTGCACAGGTTGAGAATGTATACAAAGTAAGGCCCCTGGCCCTTGATGAATCACTTAGTTAAACTTTTGACCTTCTCAAATTGACACATTGGACAATATCCTAGAGAGGTAGCATTCAGAATGGAGAGCTGTTGAGTTACTTAGTTAAGTTTCTAGACTTCTCAAATTGACACAATGTATCAACTACAACTGAGGTGAATCAGACACACAAGCTTCTACATCATATAATTTCCCTTATATGACAAATTTAATATGAAAAGAAAGAGAAAAGAAAACAAAAAGAAATCATATTTTAAGTGTGTTTCTGTTATGGGTCTCTGGTTTCACTCCGATATGGTGTGAGAGCTCACTTTACAGAATTTTTATTTCTTTGGATATGTTATTGTGAGCATGGTCTATTTTGAAAGAAAAAAAAGCAAATTTCCAGAGCAGGAACATTCATAAAGATAGCAACTACCTCAGTGGTTACCTACACTTAACAGGGAGGGATTGAGAGATGACAGCTTGTAGGTAGGATTTTGATTTGAGATGGCAAGGATGACCTAAATTTGACTGTGGTTGTGGTGGTACAACTCTGTCAATGTTTTGTGACCTACTGAATCTCACATTGTAAGTTTGTAAATTGTATGGGATGTGGGTTTTTTGTTTAATAAAGTTTTATTAAAAAACAAAAAAATGGAGATGAAGACAGGCATTGGAGTGGAAATAAAAGTGAGATAGAGATGGAACTAGAGAAGAGATTGGGGATAAAAATGAGGATGGAGATGAAGATGGGGATGGGGATGGGATGGAGATAGTGATGGACAGGGGATGGAGATGATGTTGGGAGTGGAAACAAGGATAAGAACATTATAAAAGAGCAATGAAAATGGGAACAGTGGTGGAGAATAAGACAGAAAAAATTAAAACAGAAATAGAGTGAGAAAGGCAGTATTAAAGATGATCAGAGTGAAAACAGAGTGATCAATGTGACCACTACTTACATCCAAAGCCAGGACAGTACCAGGTGGTCAGAAAATTTTTTCTCACAAAAGTAACCACAATGCCCACAAAAGTACCTCTCCAAAAAGTAACCTTGAACACCAGTTTAATAAAACAAAATTCTTCTGTGCAGATTATCTCCTCTCTGAGTTCTTGTTTTCAACATTAATTTTGTGACTCATCCTACTTCTGGAGTTGTTGTTCATTCTATTTCACTACTGTTCCACAATATCCTGTGTGCTCATATCAGGATACACACATCCATTTTGCTGCCATGGGTGTCTGAGCTGTTCTAACTAGGAACCGTTATGAGTAATGTTGGTGAGTACATTCTTGGGCAAGTTCTCAGGGACCATGTGAACACATTTGTGTGAGGCATACTATATGCCAAAGGGAAGAATTTCTAGATTTTTGGAGGCAATGCCAAACTATGTTCCCAAATGGTCCCCATTAAAAGAAAAATGTTGAGTAACTGATGGCTTGCAGGCTCAAAAAGACCAGGAACCTAATTTGAGGATAATTTACTGAAGAGACAAATTTGAGAATAATCTACTTAGGAAATAAAATAGTATTCTATGAATATGTATTTTTTCCATTGAAATTTATCAGTATACAAGAGAAGTTTGGTTAATTGAATTTTCTTCATTCTCAGTGTGGATACAATTAAATTTTCTGCTAACTTCTGAAGTCCTCAGGAGGTTTCTAATAAGGCAAATGACGTCTTATGGCAAGCATTGTTTCTAAATCTTCAGAGAAATACATGGAAGCCATTATTATTATGACATTATTTTGACTGTGGTAATGAGACTATATTTAAATTTACATGTCCAAATGATTGCTACTCTTTTAAATTGGCCATTTTGGGACACTTAGGCATTTGCAAAATGGGACAGCATCAATTAAGTAATGAAGCATGTGGTTTGCACGGGGACTGGACGGCCTCACAGGGCTCCCTGTTCCCATCTCTCCTTCCAAGCATCCTCCACACGTCCACCACAGTGATCTTCTTAAAAGCTAAATTAATATTATTACTCAACTGGGCCAAACCTTCAAATGACTTTCTTTCATCCACATCCAAGTCTAAGTCCATTTGCCCAGCCTAAAGAGCCTCTACAACTTGTGTTTGTCATGTGCTACCAAGATCGCTTTTGTTCAGAGTTGCTGTACAAAATGCTACATGCCTAGTACTCTTTGAGTGACTTGCAAGTATTAATTCGCTTAGTCTTCATGTCAGTCCTATAAAATTGGCATCATTATTGCTATCCCCATTCTATAGATAACGAAACTGGTGATCAAAGAGAAAAAAGTCATGCCTCCAGTCACACTCAGTCCCTGAGCAGCCTGTTTTGGCTCTGGGCCAGGTCGGTTTTATGGTCTGTCTTTTCCCCTCTTCCCTCCTACTTTTCCCTCTGTCAGGACACTTCTTCACTGTTCATTGTCTCCAATCTTGTCTCCTGGTTTTATCCCCACACATGCTGATTTCATGATACCCTTACCAGGTCAGTTTTGCATCTTGGATCCTCCTTGGGCCACCAATATACTGTGTACTGATCTATTTTTTGGCCTTGTATATTTCAATGAAATTATTTTCCACAACTGTCTTCTCTACTACAGTGGCTATTTAATGAGGGATAAAGTGAAATTTTATTTGCTGTTTTTAACTCAGAGTCTACTGTAGTGTCTGGATCACATTAGCTAATCAAAAAATGTTTGTAGATTGATTACAAAGAAAAGTAAGGAAGAGAGAAGGTAGGTGGAAGAGGAAAGGAAGCTAATTTAGATGTTGAACAGAGCAAAGCTGAAAAAAACAGAAATGCTGGATTGAATTCCAGCTTTTATGTGCGTTAGCTATAGCAACAATTAACTAAACCTGCTTGAAACTTTGTTTACAATTTGTAAAACAAGTATAAAAATGCCTACTTTGCTGAATTGTGGGATGAATTAGACATGTAAGTAAAGCGATTTTCAGAATGGTACAAAGTATTTATTGTTATAGTTACTATCACTATTTTTAATTGTGTGCTGCATGATAACATTTGTTTCCCCTGTTGATCCATTATCCCGAGTAATATAGAATCAACTGTCTTCACCTTTAGGAAAATATTGCAATCTTCTCTATGCAAATTACCAATTCACACATGTCCTAAATGCCTTTGCAACATAATAAAAGATTCCAATTGTTCAAATAGATACCATCAGGAAATGAAAAATTATAATGGTATTGCAAATTAAGTCATTCAAATAATGCAAGCATTTCCTAGGAAGATACTTCCTGAAGTTAAAAGTTGAAAACTTTTGGAAGTCACTTGTCACAACCCAACATCCCAGATGATTGTCATTCACTATGCAGTATGCAGTAGAGAACTAGAACCATGACAACTAACAGTCACAATTCTCTCTCCATGAACAGACATGCATTCAGAGAACCTGGCCTGTAACACTATATGTGATAATTGAAAAGACAACTGTCTCTCCTCATTAACACCCTGGATAACCCCAAGGCACCAAGTATTTGCGATAGTTGCAGACCTGGGTATATATTGTCTTAGAATAACAATGTGCTCTTATACCTTCTTATAAAATTAAAGCAAAATATACTTTTTGTAGGGAAACATGGCCAATAAAATATGTGACTACTCACAATACACTTTGTCATGTTATGTGAATCCATGAATCTCATTAGTATCATTCTTTTACAACTAAGATTTCTATTTGGCAGCAGACAAGAGGGAGCAAAACATTTTTAACTAAAGAATGCACTGGAAGTGCTTTGAAAATAGTAATTATACATTTAATGCACACTTGGGTCCTACTCTTTCCAAAGCTTAATTTATTGTTTGTATTTCCACCTGTGAGAGACCTGTGCTTACAGGAAAAATCCTGATACGTTCTACTCACCCAGATAGATATATATCACAAACTTCGTATAAAAGTCTCTGTGGAGGATGTATGTAGTGTTGAATCCTTTTTTGGCTATCTCTTTTCATGGTTTTGAAATTAAATGACCAAATCAAAAGTGGATCACAAAAACTAAGAGGTTACTTACAGAAATCACTGCTAGAATTCTAAGACTAACTTTCCATCATTAGTCTTGGATAAGTTATGGCAACTTTGTAGAATGCATGGAGCTGTTATTTGAAGCACAGATGTTTCTGGGATGATGATAAATCAAATGAAATACAATTTTTTAGAGACTTTGAAATTGACAGTTTTGTATCAGTGACAGCTACCAGTAGAACTGGTAGCTTTGTACTAGTGGCAAATAAATTATAGATTGTGACAATTTGCTCAATGAACTACATTTGAATTGGAGAAATAGTTGTGGCATTTTAATGGGCATTTCATAAAGTCATTTTTGTTGTTGCTATTCAACATCCAAAAGAACATTACTTTCTCAATTACCTTTTAAATCAAAACTATAAAGCAACATGAGGATGAGATTGACACATGGGAGGACAATTAAAGACAGAAAAAAGAGGTCAAGTCAGTAGGTCAGGAAGCAAGAAAGGGCTGTCTGAGCACAGGAATCCTCACTAGAGTCCTGAGTACTGCAGCACTAAGATATATCCTCAACCAAGACCACCAGCACAGCAAAATATTCAAAGACAGGAGAG
The DNA here is from genome assembly GCA_004363535.1 of Dasyprocta punctata. Lineage (NCBI taxonomy): Eukaryota > Metazoa > Chordata > Mammalia > Rodentia > Dasyproctidae > Dasyprocta > Dasyprocta punctata. The sequence goes on along the minus strand of RJWM01003259.1, from coordinate 54,460 downwards.
CGAAGTCAAGGGCAACACCAAAAAAGATAGCAGCAAATAGCTTATATTGCGTTGATAGAGCCAGGAGACAGCATGGGTCGATCAGAAGAGGGAGAAGGTGATTCAAGGGAACACTTGGCCCATGGGCACTTGTGGAATCCTGGATTTTATGCATTCTCTTGGAATGAATGAAGCTCAACTGTATGGAAAGACCAAGATCATACATCCAAAATTTTCCCCTAATTTGTGCATCACTTGTAGACATTAAAAACTAGTTAACTAAATCACCAGTTATCCAGCATAGTAGCCAATTTAAAAAATCCAATAAGGAAGAAGAAAGTGCCTATTCTTTGTAGTTAGCACTTGGCTTAAAGTTAGGCAGAACCATTTACATAGGGAAGCAAATGGTGCTGTTAAGCTTCAAACTGGATTCTGACAGTAACCCTGATATTGTGATATCCAAAATCAGACAATGAAGAGTACCCAGTATAGTGCATAAGAAGAGGATTCATGACTTAAATATGACCTCGAGCCCTAGTGATAAAATCTGTGTGTTTGAATGTGTGCATCTATTCTCATTATTTACAATTAGTTGTGTTCCATAAAGTCACAATGAATACTGAATCAGTGAGTATTGAACCATTATTTCCAAGACAAGCACAGATGTAGGTTTCTGTCTCAGATCATGTTTTTATACACAAACCTGTACATAATTGTCTTTTATGTGTATCTATTTAAAAACACATTATTTAATAAGTACTATTGTTTTTTATCATTAGTATTTTGGCCAGTAGCTCTGTTAATCATGCCTAAATGAAGTTTACCTAACACACATACTTTCTGCATAGGACATATGACAGTCTTCTTGAATAAAATAGATCTAACTAGCACTTAACACTAACCCTGTGTGTGTGTGCAGTGGAACTTAAAACACCGAAATCTCCAAGAAAAAGCACAGGGATGAGTAATAGATTACAAAAGAAACCTATTTACAATATGGGAAATGAAACAAGAAGGCAAAATTCACCTTCTTGGACCTTGTTCACTTTCTGTTGCTATGATGAATTTCCCAGTGCAGGTGCCTATATTTAAAAAAAAGCATGCATTTATCTCACAACCTGGAAGCTTGGTGATATGGTGTGGTATTGGCTTGGCTCTAGCGAGGCCCCACTTAGCTGCATCAGATCATGATGTATATGAGAAGGAGAGATCATATCATCAACCAGGAAATCAGAGAAAGACTAAGGGTCCTTCTAGAACTATGTGCTCAGTAATCTTACTTTTTTGAATTTTTGTCAAGGCATTGCAAAATGAATTTATAAGATAGATCATATACAAATATCTCTCTTGCTCTTGCTAAATCTTAAGTGGCTTAGAGCAGTTATATGCAGTTTAGCAGATATAAAGCCAAAGGGCAGAATTACAATTTTTCTTTTTACTCTACTCAACAAAACTTGATCATCTCTGATCATTGAGTACTACTGGACTTGAAAGTCCCTGTTTCCTATGTATCTTCATCTAATATTTTACCAGCTGTGACTTTTCCATAAAACTATTACAATCTTGGTTTGCATGAGCTTTTCATTCTGTGGTTGGGGCTCTCTTTACTTTGGCTTATAAAATTTATTCATTCACCTGCACTTCGCAAAGAGGAATCATGTTCTTTACCCACATAAAGACAGTTGGACAGCTGACTTCACCATTCCACTCTCCCACTCAACTATAGACTTGATATAAGTCTGAAACCTTCCAGAATTGAGAATGAAGTCCTGGCTTACCTGACTGAAGGACATCCCAATAGTATAGTGAAAAGGTCCAAAGGTGACTTCTGGTTATTCCAGTTAGACAAATCTTATTTCTACACAGACCACCTTATCGTTGCAAAAAAGAAAAGCAGGATATAATGCATGTGCAGACTCTGAAAATTAAGAAAAGATGCATACAGCAGCCTAGAAACTAAAAGACTTTAGGAATAATACGGAAGTGAGATGCCTTGCTTCTTTATTGCTGCTCATATATCCCAGACATGGATTTGTAGCAATGTCCAATCCAGAACTGCCAACAGAATACACACATACACACACACACACACACACACACACACACAAAAAAAAAAAACTCCAAGATAAGTCTGTTTCTCCAGGTCACACAACCAGGAACAAGGTGGCCTAATGGCAAAAAATCTATTTGATAATGCCTTGTCTGCTCCAGCCAAGTATCAGTGGAAAACCACACTCCCCTCCTTTTCCTCTTCTCTTTCCCTCTCCACCTTCTCAGTTGGAAAGGAAGAAAATCTGAGTTTCTACATCCTTTTCTGCCATGCTGTGCTATACAAAACAGAAAAGAGCTTATCTCCCATTCCCCATCAGGGTAGGGTTAATACTATCCAGTGGCTGAGCTTGCACCACTACCCAGCACCAAGGAGACCTGTTGAGGGAGTATGGGACAGGTGAGAAAGAAAAAGACATTGCACATCCATCATCTTCTACTGGTGTCAGCTTGAAGCCAAGAGACCCTCTTCTATCTAGATGTCCCTTGTTGATTGGCCTAAGAACTGTTCTTCTGTACTCCCAGCTCAGAGACAATTGTTCTGTATTCCCAGTTTATGAACAGTTCTTCTGCATTTTCCAAACTAAATGCAGTCTTTTTATTTTTTATCACAGGCCAGCACAAGGAGTAGGGTGGCACCAGAAAAATAAGATAAAAATAACACTAAGAAAACTCTGAATTTAAACTGTCACTGGAACCACAGTCCACAAAATTGCCCATAACTGGCATGCTAAGCCTAAACAGGGTACCTGATTAATTAATTGAATAGGACCTAGGATCTCCTGTTATAATAAAATGTCCAGGATATAACTAGAAGTTACCTCATAAGACACTAAGAAAATCACAAGCTGAATGACTCAAAACAATACATGCACCAAATGATAAAGCCCCAAATTCATGAAGCAAAATTCACAGAATTTTCCATCTCTATAATTTTCTTATTTCAAGAACATTGTAAACATTGTTATAAACAGTGTGAAACCTTTTCCCTGCATGCATCAACTTACCGTACATGTCCCCCAGTCCTCTGGGGTCTGGCGTGACCAGATCCTGACAAGCAGCAAGAAACAGAGCTCTTCATCAGTTCCCAGGTCCAGTCTTGTTCAGGCACACAACTCTGATTTTATTGGGGAGCAACATAAGTCCCCTTTAAAAATCCACATTTTCACGGTTCCACATCTGATAGAAGTACACAAATAGAAATAGCAATAGTATCAGAAATACACAATATTCTAAGTAAATAATCGCAATTTTCTGTAGATCCAAGGTTTCAATGTGTAAAATATATTTTGCTCTTATTGATTACCCCATAAAATATTTTGTATCCTCTCCTCATCTCTTATTCCACTACCCTTGTCCAATAGTACCCTCCTTTCTACTTTTTGTCATTTTTTTAGATTTCGCATAGTAAGAAGATCATGTGATATTTGTTTTTCTGAAGCTATTAGATTCTGCTAATCCATAGTGACAGAAAATCTTTCTGACTTCTGGTATATCCTTCAGTATTTTCTTAAGTGTTCTGAAATTTTTATTATCAAGGTCTTCTACTTCCTTGGTTAGATTAAACACTAGATTTTTTTGAAGTAATGGTAAATGGAGTTGTTGTACAGATTTCTTACTCAAGTAATTCATTAAAGTTATTGACTTTAATGTTGATTTTATATTCTGTGAAGTTGCTGAATTTATTATTAGCCCTAAAATTCTTTGGGTAAAGTCATTAGGGTCTCCCAATAACAAAATCATATCATCTACAAACAAGGTTAATTTGACTTCTTCCTTTCCTATTTATATTCTTTTTTTTCCCCATGTCTAATTACTTTAGCTAAAATTTCAAGAACTGTATTGAATGAAAGATCAAACTGGTTTCATTCCAGTGATATGGGGATAGTTCAACATAAATATAATACACCTATAAACAGAACTCAGAATTTTTTTAAAAATCACATGAACTTGTCAACTGAGCCATAAGAAGCCTTCTACAAAATTCAACATTCCTTCACAATACAAATCTATGTAATGATACCACACTTCAATAAGGTACTTAATATGTGTTGTTTATTTTTTTATTTATCAAGTGCAAAATCTTAAATTAGACTGGCTTTTGTCAGAATGTGCTGTAAAGTAAAATCAATTGCATCAAATCAGTAAAGATTACCTAAACATGTTGCTCAGAGTTTAATGGCTATCATTCTATATTTAGTACTTTTATGTATTACCTAATCAAACCCTTAGAACAACCCAAGGAAGTAACTTATATTGCTATGCCCACTTTGTATGAAAACATCCAGATCTAATGTATTCGAATGAATGGCACAGCTCATACTGAACCCTAGATCTATTGGACTCAAATACTTACATCCTACAAAGACACAGAATACCTTTAATGCAAGATCCCACACAGATTACCCATAATTGGTAAGGCCCAAAGATCAGTAGGCTATTTTAAAACATACTGTGATCAAGGCCAGATAGAAGTGGGCCTAGCATGATGCATAAGGGAGAGATAAACTGGCTAGATTCTCCTGTGAACCAAATCCTAGTCAATGACTATTTGCCTGACTTTCATGCAACTCTACCAGAGATGGGAGTTTTACACCATCTAAATCTGGTTCAGTGACCCTGAAGATCTTCTCTGCCACAACCGTCCTCCTCAGAACAAAGGTCAACACCTGCATGCTAGCACTGGGCTCATCCCCTTGGTCACTATTCCCAGGTCCTCTGCATGGCATGATGTCCTTCAGGGGCATTGGTAAAGCAGAACGCTAAGAAACCCAAATATTGAAGCAAAGCTGGGTAGAAATCTTTCATATTTGCTTTTTCTATAACTTTAGACCAGTAACTCTGAACCTTGTTCTCCTCATCTGTAAAAGGTATATTATAGTATTTAATTCCCAAGATACTCCTAAGATTAAATGAAATAATGTAAGTGCTTATTTAGAGTCACTTCATGTGAGCAAAGGAATAGGAGTTATTTTCTGCTCTATTATTACTTAAAACAAAGATCAAAGTTTGGTATCATGAGGGTCAAATTGTGTTAGTAGTCATAATTGGCTTAGCCTCTACAATGTTATAATTTCTCTGAAAGTGCTTCCACTGGGCCACTTACACCCCAGTTCCCTAGATTCTGAGCCTAAACCCGTCTCAGCCTTATTCACTGGATCTACTTTCTGATGGACCCTAATAACATGTGAATTTCAAGATCCATTTTAGTCTAATCACCTAGCTATCTCATTTTGGAAGGGTAAGTAGTTAGGTAGAAAGGAAAAGTAGCTTGCATTTTCACTGATGAGAGTTTGAACAATTTTCCCATACTCTTAAAGGTCTAGTTGTGTGGAGACATGTCCACAGAAGATGCCCTGTTCACTATGCTGCAAGGTATATAGTATGCAACCCGGTCCCACCGGCATTCTTGCAGACTGCCAAAGCCAGGGCCAAGTTGAATGGTGAATGCGTAAAATAGTGGTGTATCCAATGGCAAATACTAAAATATGGCCTTGGGATTGTGCTTCTTTCTAATTATTGATTGGCTGTTTCAAAACACATGACTGCTTTCCAAAAACAGCATGCAATTGCTGACAAAGCACCTTGGTCCAAAGACCTATGTCTCTCACCTTACATGTTTATAATAACATGAAACAGTGGATTTGGAGGAACTGTGATGAAACTTGTAGAGAGGCCTTGAGTAGTGCAAAGTATTCTTTATCTTAAAAAGAATTTCTTCTTCACTTCTTCTAAAATGTATTGATAGATAATCTCTAACAGAGAAGTTGTTAGTAGAGTTGAATTTAAACTTGAACGTGACTTTTAAGATGATTCTCCTTTTCTTCAAAGTTAGTACATACTAAAATCTCAAGAAGCAAATTCCTGTGATGTATATAATTATAAATCACCTCACTACCTATTATTTTAACCTATTTATCATTTACAGAAATTTAATGATTTTGGTACAAAGATCATGCATTTAGTAATAGAGGTAACAAAAAAATTCTAATTTACTTATAGTGACACTATGCAGCCAGAACTTGTGCTGTATATCTTAACTTCGTGTCTTTAATTTTAAATCTTGGCTGGTAAGTTTAAACAACTTGTTTTTCTACTATCCTACATAACATAGTAGAACTTGCCAAGTGGATACATAAGCATTTCATTATGAATTTTTCTCCTTGTGCATTTAAGTAATCTTGAATGTCTTCATTAAGAATGAGAGTCAAACAGAAAAAAAAAGAATGGCTATGCTGAAATATTTTCACCTAAAAAAGTTTGATTAATATGCTGACTGTTTAGATTAGAACAAAAATCCATCTGGATGATATATATAGTTTGTCCTTTATAAACAGTGTAACAATGGCCTTCAAAATCATTGTTGAACAGACTGGAAGGAAGAAGATATGTGTGATACATATTACATAAATGAATACTGAAATGCTAGGTGTTCAAGTGATAGCAGAATACCTGTCTACTCAATAGTAGGCCAGAAAACTGTAGAATTTGATATTGTTGACCAACTGCTTATACTACCCCAAAGAGGCTCTGATTTGAGGGAATCGTCATTCCATACTGTATTTATGACCACCCTCCATTAACGATGCATAGGTGATAAAGTTGAAAGAATGAAAATGGCTAAGCTTCAATTTTAAATGTGAATCAAATTCTATCATTTTACTATGTGCATGTTTCTGATTGCAAGCAAAAGCATACTGCTTATTATCAACTAGTCAAATTCTTCTCTCATGCATCACTTGGTGAAATTGCACACAGGATGTGGTTGTTGTACACTGTTTATTTTGCTTTTAATGAAATGTCATAAAAGACCTTCAAATGAAACCTTACTCTTGCTTTAATCAGCCCAGATTTTACTGGAAAGATAGATACTTGCCAAGTCATATTATTTTCAATTTTATTTTAATGTTTCTCAAGAAGTGAAAATTCAAACATCAAAAATAGAATAATTTTATATTTTCTTGATATAATTAGCTGTTTTTATTCTTGTTCTATACATTGTGTTGTAGATACAATGTCTTGTGACATACTTCCCAAAGGATGAGGTATTAATATAAAAAACTATTTAAATGAAATTTTCTAAACTGCAGTTTTTAATTCATTGCTATATATTACCATCTTGAAAACTGCTAGGCAGTAAATAAAACAGAAGATTTAGCTACTAGCCAAATAGAACTTTCCAATTCTTTATTATCATCAAATTGGAGTTACATTTGGGTCTTAAAAGATATTTGATGCAAATATGAATTCACGTACATTTATAAAAATAATACCAAATAACTTGGTGAATATTTTGCCCATTTTACCCAGTGGTAACATCCTGCAAAACTATAGCTCAAAATCACAAAGAGGATATTGATACTGATAAGATTAAGACACAGAACCATTCCATCACCACAAGGAATGCTTCTGTTGCTGTTTTATCTGTACATACCCGCTCTGCCTCCATGTGCCCTTATCCTTGGCTCATTTCAATCATTAATCTGTTTTCTATCTCAGCTAATTTGTCATTTCAAAAATAGTATAGAAAAGGAAGCATACAGTATGTAATCTGTTTGGGCTGGCTGTTTTCACTCCAAATAATTCCTTGAGACTCATCATAGTTGTTATCCGTATCAATAGTTCCATTTCCTTTTTTTATTTAGTAGTTGCCTCTGGTGCGAAACACCAGTTTCTTTAATCATTCACCCACTGAATGAAATATGGGTTGTTCGTCTTAGGTTAGTGTAAATAAAGTTATCATGAATATTCAGGTGTATATTTTACGTGAATTTAAGTGTTAATCTCTCTGGAATAAATGCTCAAAAGGAAAATTGTTCAGTGGTATGGCAGTTACATGTCCAGTTTCATAAACAAATGCCAAGATATTTCCCAAAGTAGCTGCATCATTTTACATTCCTGCCAGTAATGCATGAGTGATACAGTTCATCCATCTCATTGTCAGCATTTGATGTTGTCGTCTTTTTATTCTGGTCATTTCAGCAAGTTTGCAGTAGTATCTGATTTCCATAATAGGTAATGGTGCCAAACATCTTATCCTGTGCTTATTTTTCTATCTTTATATTCTTTCTATCAAAATGATTTCTGTCTTTAATGAATTGTCAAACTAGATTGTTTGATGTTTTTATTTTTGAGCTTTTAAGATACTTTGTATATTCTAAGTAGTATTCCTTTGTTGAGTATGTAATTTGCCAGTATTTTCTCCAAATTGGTAGCCTGCCTTTTCATGCTTTTTTCAGTCTTTCACAGTAAACTTTTACATTTTGATAAAGTCTAATTTATCAACTCCATCTTGATTTTTATAGTGTTTTTTAAGATACTACTTTGTATATTTCTCTTAGTGGTTGTTGTAAGCATGTATAATATGCAATACGTTACTGCAGTCTACTGATAGTGACACACTACCAATTGTAATAAAGTATGGAAATCATATTTCCATTTAAGTCTTTTTGTTCACTTTTTTCAATAAAATTTTCTTAGATGTTTCTCTAACACACAGTGAGCACCACATCAGATGGTTTCATAAATCTTCCCTCAATCATCCAGTGTGATTCAAGTAAGTCATAAGAAGTATCTACTATATTTATTTCTAATTTTTATTGATTTTAAGTTTTTTCTCTTTCAAAAGCTCTGCATATTACACAATGTGTTAACATTTTATTACTCATACAAATTTCCTGAGATAATCAGCTTAGGAAAAGGGTAGTCTTATTTTTGCTCACAGATTCCAAAATTTTCAGTTGATAGCCAATGGCCGCCAACACTTTTGCGGTTGTGGCAAGGAAACACATAATGGCAGGGAGCACATGGTAGACCAAAGCTCCTCATGTCACAGCAGCCGAGGTTCCAGTGCCCCCTTTCAGGTCACACCTCCAATACCAGAAAACCTCCTGCTAGACCTCACCTGTTAAAGTTTCCATCAGTTCCTCATAGCACCAACCTGGAGACTAAGACTTTAATTCTTGGGCCTTTGGAAAATATTTAAGAACCAAACTATACCACTTAGTATCATTTTCTTTCTGCTTAGAGAACCTCCCATATCCATTTTCTGAAGATTGAGTTGCTAGTAACCAGCTTTCTTTACATCTTAATTCGTGATGGACAATTTTGCAGGCCACAAAACTTATAGATTCAGTTCTTTTCCTTTAGCTCTTGTAAAAGGCTGTGTCACCTTTTTCTGACCCCCACAATATCAGGTAAGAAGTTTGCTATCATTGATTCACAATGACATTACCCTGTAGTCTATGAGTCATCTTACTCTGGCTGCTTTCAAGATTTTTTTTCTGTGCCTTTAGATTTCAGACATTTAATTATTATGTGCACCAAAACAGATTCTGTGGGTTTTCCCCATGTGGGGCTTGCTTACCTTTTTGAAAATGGAGGTTTATAAATTTCATCTGTCATACTCAGGAAATTTGCATCTTTCATTTCTTTGAATACCCTTACAGCTCTATTCCCTCTCTCATCTTGTTCTATAATTCATGGCATTTGGATCTTTTCCTGTTTTCCATGTGGCTCCTGAGACTTTCTCCATTTTTCTTTACTACCTGGTTCTCTTCTGTCTTCATATTGGCAAATACTATTGCTCTACCATTAATTTCGCTGATTTTAATCTCTGTCACTTTCACTCTACAATTGAGCCCATTTAGTGGGCTGTCCTCAGTGTGGCATCTGTTGATCTTTTCTTCTCATTCAGTTTTGTTTATTCTTGTTCTTTTTTTTGTTTTGACAGGTGAATTATGGTTCTTGCTTGAACATTTCTTCTATTATATTAGGAGTTTCTAAGTCCTATTCTAAATCCACATCTTCTTCAAGTAGCTATCCTGTATAAATATAGCATTCAGGTCCTGGGCAATTCTGTGGGATGTAGATCCAATGAAATTGAAAATTAGTCCCTTTACTATATTATTTTGATCTATTTGGTTCATCTGGTGACATCTGTGACCCACAGAGCCACCAGGTACTGGTTGCAATGCAAAAGTATCTTTACACTGGGAATCAGGGTCTCTAGATAGAGGAAGAGAAGATTGGGACTGTGGAACCAAAAAAAAAAAAAAAAATTCCAAGGCCAGCTTATTTTGGCAAAATAACTTAATCTATGTCTCCTGGATGTCCCCAATGAGAGAAAGAAAGTCTCTGACTTAGTGTGGCAGAGAGCACATTTGCTGGGTAGCTGCTTGTGGGGTCTGGGCCTGCTTTTACTAGCTACTACACTGTCTGGTGTGTGTAGTCTGCAGAAGGAATGAATTTCAACCCTTGGGCTTAAAGAACTCTCTCAACCCTGGGCTTGTTGTAGAGCCTCCTCTCTGTACTGTTCTCCTACCAGTGGTGCTGCAGAAGTGAGAAGGAAGCCTATGTTTTGTGGGGATAAAAAAATATGTGTTGCCATCCTATGGATGCCTCTTCTGGGGTGATCTCTGGATCAGCCCAAAAGAGAGCTCTTTCTCTGGTTTACACTTCTCTGCTGGATCCTTGATGACATCCCCATGGGTAATGTGGCTGACCTAATGTCATTCAGGGAGGACTGTGCCCACCTTGGCTACATTCTTTTGTTGGAGCAAGGGTGGGAGATATCAGTTGTGGGTCACTGTCTCCTCTTGGGTGAGACTGTAAGACCTTCTTCCAGACAGCTCCTCCCTGCCTGTGAGTACCTCTGTGTTACTTCCTGAGCCTAAAGTTGTGTCTGTGGAGATGAGCAGAGATGACTCAAGGCTCTCTTGTCTGAACTGGAGGCCTGGAAATTCATATCAGAACACAGTATTTAAAATTCAAGTAAAACACAGTCATACAAACAGAGATACTGATGCCATTAATAAGATAAGGGATTATGTCAGGAATCCCCTGTAATGTGGAAAATAAAAGTTTGGGAATCGTTTGCCTAGAGTGGTGCTGAACCCACAGGAATATGAAAAGACAGGCAGACAGAGGCACAGAAAGAAATAGCATTCAACAGTGAGCGTCGGGTGGCAAAAGTGTTAGGCAGGGCCTTTATTTTAAAGCACATTTGCTAAACACAGTACATCACAGTTCACATGATTTTCACAAAAAGCAGTGGAAACTGGCCATGTTTTCCTATACATGTCACCTTTACTAAACACGTATCAAAGCAGACAGAAGTTGCTTCCTCACGCCTGTAAAATGAGGTTCTCTCATTGAATCTAGACTATGAATTGCAAAAGGATCGAAACAAATCAGGTCTTCCAGATGAAGCAAAGTCAAATTGAAGTCAATCCTGTGTATCTCTCTTCCTAGGGATTAGTAATTCCTTCTCTGTTCAGTGTGGGAGGATTTTATCCAGAGAGCAATAGTTATGAAATAAGAAATAAAAAGCAACCACATTTCTAAACATATCCAGCCTTCATCTCCTGCCCACTGTCTTACCTGGATTGCATGACCTCAAACTGGCTTAAGAGACGTGGCCACGATGTCTGCTGACATTTTCAACACTGCCTTCTCATTTGCTCCTGAGAATCCAGACATTTATGAGTTAAGGCTTTTGTCTGATCCCTAACAAGATCAGTACTTCATCAGGAACAATCTGAGCCTTTGGGATCCCCTTATCTGAGCAGCCTGCATTCCAGTCCCTCCCAGCCCATGGCAAGGCAGGCGCCTGACAAAAAGACCAGGCACAATGAAGATCAAGCAGTCACCTCACCAGCTCTCTTTCAATACCCCACCTTATCAGCGCTGTAGGGAAATGTTCAGATGTGGTATCTACTTTGCTAATAGTACTCAGAAAAGCCAAAAGCATTGGATTATAGGGTTACAAACCAGATCGGTGTCGTTTCTGCACATATCCAATCCTAGTCCTCTGGTTATAAGTATTTTATAAATTAGAGCGGAATGAGGAATAATCATTATTATAAAACTCCAGTAAATGGGTTAAAGTAAGCTTGGTCATTAAAATTTGTCAAGGATTTTAATTTTCTAACCATTGCATTTTTCTCTTTTCTCAATTTCGTGTAGCATGTGGGGAGATGCGAACATAGCACCATCCCCCACCTCTGCCCTTCCTAGATGCTGGGTAGAGTTAGAAGCAGAGGAGAGAGGCTCAGGAGAGGGTTTTTGGAAAGCCCTTCTGGGGTGTACTGGAGTCAGCGAGTCTCTACCTTGGTTGGCACGCAGTAAATGCCTTGGTTGGCACGCAGTAAACGCCAGCCTGTGCGAGGGCTCTGATTCAAGTGCTCACTTCACGCAAGGAAATCATTAAAGGAAGACCTGCCCAAGCATTTGTTTTGGAAACAGAATGACACAGCTAGGCACTCCAGGCGAGTGCCCCTCAGACACTGAGCTCTTTATTTACCTGTGGCTCTGACTAACCAGAGGCGAGGTGCTGCCCACTTTATGATAAGATGACTCACAGGCGTCCTGCCCGGACTTGAAGCCTCAGACCTGTTTTCCTTTCGCGCATACTTGCTCGCCCCCCGGTTGCCCCACCCGCGCGCACGCCGGCCGGGTGGATGAGCCCCGAGGCAGGGTGCCCATTGGAGGAGCGGGAGGAAACAAGGCCTGCTCTGAGAGGAGCGGCCGCCCGGGGCCAGCAGCCTTACAAGTCCCTGCACTGCCTGACGATTCTCAGCTGACAAGCCCGAGCCCCGCGGAGACCTCACAATGAACTGCTGCCGCGCGGGCCGTCACATGGCTGCTGCGCAAGCCGGCCGCGTCCCGTGAGCCCCGCGTGGAGCCCGACAAAGGGCTTGTGGGTGCCACGCAGAGACAGCGAGGGGTGCACTTACTCGGGGCTCTGAATGGGCTAGCTCGGAGGAAGCCCTGGTCTTGTGTTCACAGCAGGTGTGCAAGTTCTTGCTGAGAACAGGCGATGCGAAACCCTAACCGCCTGGTGTTCACCTCCACGCCCAAGTCACTGTGGCAGCTGACACTTTACTCCCTGCTCTGTGTGCTTCTCCACACTCATTACTATTCACAGCAGATCCACACTTGGGAATTGAGAGTTAAAGCAAATTCTGGTAAATATGCAGACCTACCTACCAAATCCTGTTTTTTGTTTTGTTTTGTTTTGCTGTTGTTGTTGTTTTGATAATTTGTGATATGAGAACAAATGAACGGATAGAAACAGTAGTTACTTAATCTGTGTTTATGATGGTCTAAATGATATTTCCCTAAGCATAAACCACATATATTCATATAAAATTGACTATTTTTTTAAGGTCTTCACAAAATTCTTGAGAGATGCAGACCAAGAACAGGTGCTGTGTATGAATGGAGAGACTGAAGCTCAGAGGGGCTAAGTGTATTTGTCTAACAAATTTCCTACATGAGAAATGTGCACATGAAGCATCTTTATCTTTGGGGCACCTCAATCTGAGTACAGCAGGACGTCAAACTCAGGTCAGCAGGGTTGGGTGCAGAAAGGAGACACCCACTGCTGACAGATTTTGAGGTAAGACTGAAGGACATCATCCCCATCTTTCACGACTCTTCCTGATCTTTCACCCACTCAGCTACCAGAGCCTGACATCAGCTTCCCCTTGTGCTACAGAAGTACAATCCCCTATTACTGACCCTCTCCCATCACTGTAGCCAGCAACGTCCCCATCACATTGCCCTGCATCATTCAACCATCATGTGAATGATGTCAGAGAACTGACCAGCTTCTAGAAGCTTCTACCATGACCACCCAGCCCTACCCACCCCCACTGCTGGTGTCAGGAATTGTAAGACTGTGAGATCACATTAATCTGGGGGCTCTGGACTAGAACTGGAAATATTCACCATACTATAGATTGTAAGGGCTAATCTGGGACCATAGCCATTGTCAGTAATACCGTTTCTATGAGAAAATCAATTCTGCTTCCTAAATTCAAATTATAAATTAACTTTGGGATTGCATTGTGTTCATAAATCACAGAATACCTGTGATTGAAGCAGGATGAATAACTATTGTGTCTCAGAGAAGTTTACTACTTCCTAAAGAAGGTTCAGCCCTGACAAAACAGGTGACAGTGATTTATGTGTTTATTACTTTGTATTTATGTTCTCTATTTTACTATGAAACCTGACACCTATGACTCTGTTTCCCCTGGCTTCTTACACTAAAAATATCTCGATGTTTATTTGAAAACTGATAAGGAACTTGTACATTATACAGATTGGACTTTGTAAAATTTGTATTAGTCAGGAGCAGACAACATAGGTTTAAATGTCTGGAAATACGAAGTTTTCTACCAGCAATTTAAAAAGTAAGAAAGCTAGACTTGATTATTCACATGAAAATCCTACAAAGTCACATCCACTCAGTAACCACACATGTGATGTGACCCAGAGGTCTGTTGAGCCTCACGTGGTTCTGCCCAACCACAGAAAATGACCGTTGTGCAGAACCACTGACCTGAGGTATCACAGGCAAATGACAGAGTAGTGTGCACATTCTCCCACTAAGGGAGAGCCCACTCCTTCCCAAAGGATATGGCAAGAGGACATTAAGTTGAGCTGATGAAGACTAAGGGTATTCTCTTTGAACAAATTGTAGTGGAGTTTTCTAAAGTCAGATTCTTACAGGCTGTAAATGTAGTATGAAGCCTAAGGTAATTAGTCATGGTTTTATTTAAGAAAAAATATATAAACAAAAATGACATATTCTTCTATCTCTTAAGATGTCAGATACAAGGAGAATGCCCTGAACATTTTAGAAATTCACTGAGAGTTTTCTTTGCCCACTTCCCCCACTATTATAAGGGAAATCATATCTGGCTGACACTTATTAATGCTAATGCATTGCTCTGTCTTAACAACTGCAATCTGCCGCTCATAAGGAGTGCCAATGGCATCTTGACAGGTATGCTCCCACTCCCCACCTTGGTAGATACCTACAGACTTGAACTAACGACAATTCAACATGGAGGGAGCCCCTGGGTCCTCAATCATCTGTAGGGTTCTTTTCTGACATAAAATTTGAGCTGAGTGTCACTATTTAGAAAATAATTTTTAGCAACATATGGACACAGCTGTTTGCATTTGGTATAGTTTTGAACTGGAAGTGAATTACATTTTCCTTTGAAAGGGGCAACTTTCTGTTGCTCTGTTAACCCAGAAGTCAAATAATTACAAACTGATAATGAACATGTCTAGAACTTTCTTCTTCAACTAGAAAAACAAGAAAAACTGTCCCTGACCTTTGTTCTTATTTGGTCTTCCATTTTTTTTTTTTTTTTTAGGAGACAACTTTCATCTGTTCCCAAGTATGAACTTAATGCATAAATATCCTTTAAGTTTCAACACTTTTCATTTAGTTTGATAAACAAGAAAGGAAAAATGTGAAATGCTCCTCAAATTTAAATAGCTTACTGTATGGCCAGAAATAAATTGCTAGAGACTACCAGCTGACTGTGTTACAATAAAAAGTGAATATAAGAACATAGATTGTCTGTTTCCCACATTTTGAAGGTCATATTATGTACTGGCCTTTAAATGTAAGGCAGTGTAGTCCAGTAGAAATGCCAATCATGAAAACTCTGTATTCTGCACTGTTACATTAGACACATGAGGCTACTGAGCATATGGAATACGTCTAGGCTAACTGAGGGACTAAACTTAATTTCACTCCATTTTAATTTATTTAAAAGTAAATAACTACAAATGGCTTGTTAGTACCATACTGGAAAGATCTTATAGATCTGTATAGCAAAATGGGATAAGAAAAAGGATTAAAACATGGTCAGCCCACATGTGACAAAATCATGTGTACAAGAAAATAAACAACGGAGGTGTGTTGTGAAGGAAGGGCATGAATAGAGTAAAATCAAATTAACAAACATTTCTGGAACATTCACTGTGAATGAGGACAGACCCTGCCCTGAAGCACAATCAAAAACTGGCATCTTTCAGAGTATACAGCTTAATTAAGAAGCCAAAGGAAAGGAAAAGCAGTCACAAGGTGTGTTAACCAGTTTTCCTTTGATGTGATAAAGTACTTCAGATAATCAGATTATAAGGAAAGGTTTATTTCAGCTCAGGCTTTCAGATCTTTTGGTCTAGGACCAATTTTCCCTGGTCTTTTGGGCCTGTGGTGGGACAGTATATGATGAAAGAAGCACATGGCAAAGCAAGTTTATTACCTCATGGCAGGAAGCAATGAGGGAAAAGGGGGGTCCAGTACCCCAACATCTCCTTCAAGAGGACTCCCCATTAACCAATTCCCTTCCAGTAGACCCCACCTCCTGAAGCACAACAGGTTAAAGATCAAGCATTTTACACTGAGGCCTTTAGGGAACACTTAAGATCCAAACTACAGCACAAGAAAGTATCTCATAATTTTCCAGTCATTAGACAGAAAAGAGGTCAAGCTTACTTTGGGTTACATAATCCCAGAAGAGTTAGGGAGGTATGGCACCCTGACGGTGCAGTGGTAGGGTGTTCCAGGCCAGTAGAAAAAAATCATGTGATCCCTAAATCAGAAAAGAAGGCTGAAAAGAGTGTTTTTGAAGGGAGAGGTAAGCAGGCTGTGCAGGGCCCAGGGTGCAAAGTAGAGCAGTTGAACATTTTTTCTATAGCGATTGGTCTGCCTTTGGAGAGTTGTGTATCTAATATCATGGTTGCTGGTGAATTAATGGAAAAATAACAGCGTATTTTTATGGCAGATTTTCTGAGAGGCCAGCTTCATATCTCATTTGGTAGATTAAAAATGGCACAATACCCTTGGACAATCATAATCATTGCCAGCCTTCCGTTGTGTTTGTAATTCCCATAAGGATGCTCTCATCTTTCTTTCATGGTCTTCTTTCTTTTACATAATGCCATTTACTTACTTTCTCCATCTGTATAATTGAGGTCCTGTTTTAGAAATGTTCAGAATTCAATTGTGATGGATTGCTTTAATTGGATCAACTTGATTGTCTTAAAATGCCCAGCAGATTAATGAAACACATTTCTGGGTCATAGAGTTGTGGTCTTGGGTACTATATATGGCCACTGGCCCTTCCTCTCTGATACTGTTTCCCTCTTTTATTTTCTTCCCAGACACTATGAACTAAGTACCTTTGCTCCACCATCCCCTTCTACCATGTTGTTTCTGCCTTGGTGCCAGAAGACCATAGACGGAATTCTCAGCAACCATGAGCCAAGTTAAACGTCTCCTTCTTTAACTTGTAGGTATCAGGTATTGTGTCTCAACAATAAGAACACTACCTAATACAGTGATGATAACTACAATTTTATTATTAGGATTGGGTGATGTGGGAAAGAAGCTTCTTAACAGATACATATGTTATTGGGTGACAGGAGGAGGAGAATTGCCATGTGTTGAGTTCCTATCTTGCAGGAGTTGCTGCACCCACCATGGTACGTTTGAACACAGTATCACTGACTTGAGCATCCTTACCACAACATTTATGGCAGGTTTTCATGAAAGGTAATTTGTTTCTTATTCTAATACCTTTTTTTAAGTTTTGCAGAATAGATGGCAAAGCAAAACTTAGTGCTTTTCGATGAAAGCTTCTGATTTGCTCCTTTTTTGTTCAGTCCAAGAAAAAAGGAATGTGAGGCTGAGGCAATACCTCACACCCTCCCTTTCCTGCTCACAAAGTGGCAAAGCTGGCTTCCTATTGTGGAGCCATAATTCAGAACTAGAAGACATTGTGTCCTTCCCACCACAAAGTGGGAAAGGAAGTGCTGAGGAATGTCAACACCTGTAAGGGCAGGAACGGAAAAGTCAGTCACCTGTCCCACCTGATCCTTCCAGGTGGGAAGGGATGTTCCTCAGGGATCAGAGTTGGAAGAAGGGGAAGCCAGCACATGCAGGAGTGGAATGTATTGCCCAAGCTGGCTCTATCCACTGTAAGGGAGAAGTGGGCTCCTCTTCTGTGATTCTCCTGGGCATTGCCTCTATTTGTGGCCTATGGGGTGATGATCTCTGTTATTTGATATCATCATGTCCTTGTAGCCACTGTTCTGTTATTCTCAAGAGTTTGAGGTTTAAGGGTTTCATTGTCAATAAGTGGTGGTAACAGAGCTAACCTACTGTGGCAGAGTGCAGTCCTACTTCTCTACCACTCACCTCACAGCTCCAGCATATCATATCAAAATTCTCCCTTGGGCAGAAACAGCACCAGGGCCAAAATGAAAGATACACACAGAGACATACACAAATGAAAATGTACACAGGTACATACACACATATATGTACACACATATGTACATATACTCATGTATACACAGAGATGCATATCTATATACACACATATACATCCATATATGTTCACGTGCACCTGCATGCACACATGTGCATACACATGTGCTCACTGCACACAGAAGTACAATATACACACAGCACACATACTTATGCACATATACACACATGCATATATACATGTATAACTATATTCAAGGATACCCAAATGTATGCCTACATGCACACACTTAGACATACACATAAACACAAGCGTATTGTTATGGCTTGTTTTAAATGTTCCCCTAAAGCCTCTTGGGATCATAAATTGGACTTTTCCAAGATGACTGGATCTAAATTGTTTCACTCTGGGATTGATTTATGGTGCAACTCTAGGATTAAGGTTGTGAGTGCTATCCATCCTAAACAGCCTGAGTAAGATATAAGGGACAGAAAGAGCTGTGTTCTTGCCTCTCATCACTGTCTCTGGCTTGCTTTTGCTGTCTTTTGCCTGCCATGAACTATTTCTCCTTTGTGATGCCACTCTGCCATGCCATCCTGCCTTGGAGTCAGCAGATTATGGACTAAAACTCACACAAACTGAGCTGAAATAAACCTTCCCTCCTTTAACTTTGGGTGTCAGGTATTTTGTCTCAGCAATGATAAAAGTAACTAAGACACACATACATATACAGAAACTCACCAGCCTCTCACACACATACTGAACATGAACATACAGCTGTGCTGTCCAATAGTGCCATTATTGGGGCAAAATAACAAATTTATAGATATTTTATGATTAATTGGCAGACTGACCAAGTTGCTGTTCTGCTGTCTCTGGTGAATTCGGTTGACCCTGACAATGTCAGGTATTGCCTGTGCCTTAAGGCACCTTGGGCTGACCTGTGCTCATTCAGTCAAGTCTCTCCCCAGAACAACTCCTATCTTATGATAGTGTCCTTAACAGCTTCCATTTAGTCAAGTATATTATGGTAACCACTTTTATTTAGTCAATGGTAATGTCCTTAACCACTTTTATTTAGTCAAATCTCCCTCTCTCCAGAACAGTTGCTATACTATGGTAATGCCCTCAAGTATGCCCATTCTGTAAAAGCCCCCTCCCCTGGTTCCTGAAATGTTTCTATTGTCTCAAGACTACCCTGTCTGTCAATATATGATTCAATGTATGTAAGCAATCATGTAACATTTGGTCACTTGTTTTGTACCTCCCACTGCTAATTCTATATAGACTAAACTCCTCCCTGATTCGGGGCTGTTGCTTGGGAGGAATTATCCCTGCAACTGTCCACTGGTGTGGATTCCAACAGTCTGCTTGTGTAACGGTTAAATGCTGCCATCTTATCTCCTTGGTGCAAAGAGTCTTCCTTTTGGTTTAGTTTGGTTTGGCTTGGCTTGGCTTGGCAAAATTTCTGCAACATTTCTGGTTCCCTGACTGGGAAGGACACCTTGCTGACCACTTAGGTCACTGGTGCAAGCCTCGCGGATTGCTGCTGGGGTCACCTCCATCTGAAGACAAAAAGGTGCGCCCTCAGACTTCTTCTCAAAGTCTTCTTAACAGCCAAGGGAAAAAAAGCCCCTGCACAACAGCGAGAACCTCAACGGACCCAGGGAGGACTTAAAACATGACACAGACCAAGCCCTAAGATACGGTAGGCCTACCCCGGGTTTTGTCCCACAGTTAACGTAGGTAACCTGCTTGTACCACCTCCACTGTGGACAAAAAAAATTACCATCTGTTTCGAGTCCAGCTGCTGGGATCACCTGTTTACTGGAGTTTGCCACCTGTTTTATGGCGTTTTGCCACCTGTTTCGAGTCCAGCTGCTGGAATCACCTGTTTACTGGCGTTTGTCACCTGTTTTACGGCATTTGCCACCTGTTTGGAGTTCAGCTCCTGGGATCAACTGTTTGCCAGCGTTTGCCACCTGTTTTACGGCGTTTGCCACCTGTTTCGAGTCCAGTTGCTGGGATCACCTGTTTAACAGCGCTCGCCACCTGTTTCAAGTCCAGCTGCTGGAATCACCTGTTTTACAGCGTTTGCCACCTGTTTCACGGCATTTGCCACCTGTTTCGAGTCCAGCTGCTGGAATCACCTGTTTAACGGACCTCGCCACCTGTTTCGAGTCCAGCTCCTGGAATCACCTGTTCAATGGCGTTAGTCACCTGTTTGGACTGCAGCTTCTATTCGAGACAAAATAGTCGACTACAGCTGCTACTCTAGTTAGATCTGCCCGTGGGTTAGAAGATAAAAATATATTAAACTCTGTGTGCCCGTGCATAAATATATAGATTAAATATATTAATGCCTTCAAATGTACAAGTTCTAAAATACAAAATTGGGATTGTTCATTGTGATAAACATTATGTTTTAGATCAAACCATCTGTTTTTTTCTTGTGCTTTCCAGCTACTTGTGACAAGAGGTTCAAATCAAACCAACATGAGGTCAACAGTCAAATGTTAATTTAATTTATGTGATGTACGTGCTGTGTGTTACTCTGTTCAATAATAAGATAGACATTTAAATATGTTATAAAAATGCCATAATAATTGTTATGCTACAATGTTATATATGGTTTTGATTCCTAATTTTCAATGTATGCTGTGTAACTGTTAACATTCTATAAAGATTTATATACTAAGACATCCATGGTTGATAAAATAACAGTTCTATTTTATGTTTTAAGGTGCTTAATATTGAGATAAGATAATAATATTAAGCTTGCTGCTTATTGCACTATAATATTATCCCTGTTTTCTTCTAGATGTTCAACAACTGAGGTTTAAAGACCAAATCTAAAAAGATGACTAGGCAAAGAGGATAACCAATATTTTTGGCTCTGGCCCTCTAAGGTCAATCAAAACCCAAAGCATGAGGGAGCCTTTTCTGCAGCATCCTATACTCTGTGAGTCCCTGGTTTTCTGACCAAAGAGATTATGGGACCACAAGAAAAATTGTGCCTAAGGAGAGTCACCAGGAAAAAAAAATTTTCCCAAGCTTCCACAGGGAGCAACTTGGTCAAGCAATGGCCGTGACTCATCCTGATGGCTGACACTGTCAAAAACTGAGAGGCTATCTCCATGGTTCCAAGCAAATCCTGAGAAGACTTCACTGACCTTGATAGATAGCAAGAGGTAAATTTTACTTAGTACAGGTCTCAATTAACTTGGTCTTAAACATCCAACAAAAAAGTATAATCAAAAGACATATAAAACAATGTCATAATAAATTAGATATTGAGGATTTAATTAAAAAAAACAGCTTCAACACTTGGCATCGGTTCTATCCCTTAACCTAACTATAAAAAAAAAAAAAACTCAGAGTTTTTAGGAGCAAATAGTTTCTGCCAAATTGGATACCAGGTTATGCTAAAAAGGCCAAACTACTTTATGACATATTAAAAAGCCCAAAACTAAATGAGACACTAGATTCAATATCTAAAGGTTGGCCTCCCTGTTTGTGGGCACTTACAGCAACTGCCCTTCTAGATAAGGAGGCAGACAAACTGACTCTGGAACAAAATTTAACTGTTCAGGTGCTGCATGCCATCTTTAAACTCAATAGTTAGAGATATCGATGACTTTAAAATACCTGCATCACTCAGTACCAGAGATGCTTGTTAGAAATCCCTGATTCACCTTCAACCCAGTAAAAACTTTAAATCCAATCACCTATTTGCCTGCAGAGCTTGCACAACTTGACCATGATTGCCTTGCCTTGCTTTGCCAGTGCCCTCATGTCCAGATGGAGCCTCTAGCAGATGCTAGAGGTAAAAGTACACCTTGTTCACAGGTAAAAGTAACTGTTAAAGATAGACAACACAGGGCAGACTATGCTGTTACTACCAAAGAGGCCAGGCCCTCCATTGGGTAAAGGACAAAAAGATAAATATTAATCTTAGTTTGCTTCCTTTCAACTGTACACATACAGTAAAAATGTTCCCCTTATAGATAATATACATTAGCCTTCTAGGAGTATATAAAAATTCAGGATATTAAAAGTTTCAAATTCGAGTTAATAATACAGACCCCCAGTTGTTAAGCTTAAAAATAATTTTAAAAAACAGAGAAAAAAGATTCTCCTCTATAATAAAAGAAATTGGGGGAATGTTGGGGCAAAACAACAAACTTACAGATATTTCATGATTAATTGACAGACTGACCAAGTTGCTGTTCTGCTGTCTCTGGTGAATTCGGTTGACCCTGACAATGTCAGGTATTGCCTGTGCCTTAAGGCACCTTGGGCTGACCTGTGCTCATTCAGTCAAGTCTCTCCCCAGAACAACTCCTATCTTATGATAGTGTCCTTAACAGCTTCCATTTAGTCAAGTATATTAAGGTAACCACTTTTATTTAGTCAATGGTAATGTCCTTAACCACTTCCATTCAGTCAAATCTCTCCCCACCCACCTCTGCAACAATTCCTATGTTATGGTAATGCCTTCAAGTATGCCTATTCTGTAAAAGCCCCCTCCCCTAGTTCCTGAAATGTTTCTATTGTCTCAAAACTACCCTGTCTGTCAATATATGATTCAATGTATGTAAGCAATCATGTAACATTTGGTCACTTGTTTTGTACCTCCCACTGCTAATTCTATATAGACTAAACTCCTCCCTGATTCGGGGCTGTTGCTTGGGAGGAATTATCCCTGCAACTGTCCACTGGTGTGGCTTCCAATAGTCCGCTGGTGTAACGGTTAAATGCTGCCATCTTATCTCCTTGGTGCAAAGAGTCTTCCTTTTGGTTTGGTTTAGTTTGGTTTGGCTTGGCTTGGCTTGGCAAAATTCTTGCAACACCATCACTTCTAGGAAAGAGAGGAACAGGTCCTCTGTGGGGTGGAGCACTGGATGGAGATGGATGCGGGAGACAACTTGAGTGGGTCCCTTTGAACATAGATCAATTGGTGCAACTTTGATTATATCAAGACTTATTTCCTTACATTGATATATACAGAGCTGACTATAGTATTTCCTTCTCTCTTCTATTGGCTCTAATCATTGCAAATAAGGCTAACCAAAGTACTAGTATATAATCTCTAAAGCCATCCGACAGTGTCCTGTTTCCTCCCATAATGATCTCTGTAAAATATATAGGCACAACGGGATGGCAGAGCCAATGAGCTTCAGGAATGTTGACTGGGTATGAGCCTCAAGAAAGAGGCTATGAGTTCCCAGGGCATAAAGTTTGCATATCAGGAACTGAAGCAGCAGCCTTCTAAAACAATTCAGTTGCTATCTTGATTGGGTTGTGCAAATTGATCCCTCTATATATCTTTATCTCTGCATTTGGCAGAGATGCCTTTCTCACCACCTGGCCAAGCCAGCTCAAGTTACTCATGCAGTTCCTGCCATCCTCACTGTCACTCACCCTCAAGCCACCCTCTTGCTTCACTAGTTAATAAATTCTGGGAGAGGCCTAGGATCAAGGCCTTTGTCCGCACGTCCTCATGAGGATTGGACTCAGGACCCCTTGGCTGACCTTAACTTTGAATATGTCTCGGTCTCTTTACTCTCACTGTGGGTTGCATTGGAGGTGATAGTTTGGAATTAACTTGCCAGGATTCCAATAACGTCTCAGTGGAATTATAAATATAACTTCTTGGATTGTGAGGAAGACTAGAAAAAGGATTACTGTACTTGGATTACCATACACAATATTTGGGATTACAATAGATGTCCTTCTATAAACGAGGTGGAGAGAGGTGAACAGAGCAGGTGTCCTCCCCACTCACCTCCCCAGCACTCATCACAGGGCATTCTGGTTCATTGGTAGCAGCTCCCAGGGCCCAGAACTGACTTGTGTGGGCATGGTGCACTTGCTTCAGTTGCTCTCTGTCAGGTCCAAAGGATGGAGCTGGCCGTATTGTAATGGTGCCAGGGACACCACATCATCTGCCATCTTTCAGACCACCTGCTAGCCCACCAGGAACATACATACTCTAGGTTCTTCCCTGCCCCTAGCTGGCAGCACAACCTTTGTGTGAACTTCAGTGATGCCTTTGCTTTTCATTTTTTTCTCAGTGATTCCTTGAACAAATCATCATGCTGGTAAAATGTCAAATGCTGTTTTCCTTGGCAGACCCAAAGCCTGGAGGTAAGGGACAAAGGAACATTCCTGCCACCTTTTTAAACATTGCAGAGGATAACTGGGACATTAAAAAAGGTGGTCACTTAGCAGGGATGCTGAAGGTTGCCAGTCAGCCCCATTAGGCATCATGTTTCCAAGCTGCTTAGCACAACCAGGGCCTGCTTGCTTTCTGCACTACAACATTACTCCCCAAGGAAGCTCCAACCCTACTCAGATCATCCAGCATTCGCCTCAGCCTTTTGGACTTAAAAATTTCTTAATAACTGGGACCCAAGACAGAAAACAGGTTTGAAAGTGGATGAGAGGAGTGGGACTCCAGCCCTGATCTAATTGGCCGTGCAACTTCTTGTGTTTATGACTTGCCCAGGGGCAATGTGAATTTTTCTGGGAGTTTGCTGCTTGTGGCAGAAATAAAGGAATTGTTGGAGTGCTCAGTGCAGGCTCCTGCCTTACTTACCACAGGCTTTGTTACCTTTGCCTAAGGAACTGCAACAACTTCTTGTCCCTCTATCCTTTTGCGTGAAAGCTTGCCGTTGAATCTGCACTTGTTAGGTACTCATGCCTCCAAAACTCATACCTCGCAGAAATCTCAGAGGGAAACCTTCTCATTTCACCTTTAATAATTCAAGTACAAAGTTCTGCACTGAATATGAATGAAGACTTTTCTACACAGTCGTCTCACTTTTGACAGTACTTCATTCTGCCATGCCATCTAAAGAAAACTTTCTGGCGGTCTTCATGTACCTCTTGGGAGGAGGTTGAAGGGACCTGGGTACAAGGCTTTGTCCACTCTTTTACACCAACAGCCCAAGGGATTCACCAGAAGTATCCTTCACAGCCCCACTTCTCTGTCACCACTTGCCACAGGAACAAGTGGCCAGGTATTTACATCAGTATTACTAGATGCTTACAGGATTACACAGCATTGAATGTGACTTCAGCTCAATCACCTGCATGGTTGGCAAAATTGAGAACATCGTAGTAAAGAGCAGATTTCACAAAGATCCATGAAATTCCCTGAAAACAAAAGTGCCACAACGCACTTCTCAATTTGAATAGCCATGAGTGTGATGTGAATAAACAGTATCTGAAGTGATCATGAATAAAATACACTTGAGAGGAGACAAGTTTCTCTTGAATAGCATCTGTTTTAGGGCACTAGGAGCCCTTTTTCTCTTACAGACACTGTAAACAGACAGAAAGAGAGTAAAGAGGACAATAGGATCCCCCTCATGGACCTGGGGTCTGTTGGGTTCTCTAAGAGCATGTATAGAACCGACACTGACAGGGATCCTCTCAGTCTACCAAGCGAGATTACAAACACCTCATTCTACAGCATTTCAGATTCATCACCTACACAGACACACACACACACACACACACACACACACACACACACACACGGACACCTCTTGCTGTTTCTGTAGGCTCCTCACTGGGGTTAGTAGGTGGAAATAAATAACATCACCTGAGACACCTTGAACTGTGAGCTCCACCACCAGTCATCATAGATAGTCCCAGGAACAACATGCCAGGCGTGGGACAGCTTCAACACTCCATGCTATTCAGCCAGAAGTGCACAGTGTGATCCAGGGCCTAGAATCACATGCAACCATGGTAGAATTCCAATGCTTTCCAGTGTATTGCAATTCCTCACAACACTCATTTTTTATAGACAACATCGACATCCACGGGTACACACCTCTAAGCCACACCCTTCTCATCACAGTGTGCCCATGTGCTACAGCATCCAAATCCACCTGCATAGTGTACCCCTACTCCTCACAAAGCACTACATATACACACCCCACTTTCATCTCGTGTCCATGTTCTACAGCATCAAACTATAAGAAGACATGCAGAAAGTTTAAATGTCTATTGCTAAGTGAAAGACATCAATCTGTAAAGTCTCACACTATAAGATTTCAACAATATTCTGGAAAACCAAAATTATAAAGAAGGTAAAAATTTCCGAACTTGTCAGGGGTTAGAGTGATGAGGGGATGAATAGATGCAACACAGCGGATTTTTAGAGGATGATGAAAATATTCTATATGTTATTATAGTAGTAAATATAGATCATATATGTTTGTCCAATCCCATAGAATGGACACCAAGGGTGAACTATGATTTAAACTATAGACTCAGTAATCATAATGCATCAGTTATTCCATAGCAAATGCACCAGCTGATGTTGATAGCAAGGGAGGCTGTGCATGTGTAGGACAGGGAGTACAAAGGAAATCTCTACCCTCTGCTCAATTCTGCTGTGAAATTAAACTGCTCTTTAGAAGAGAAAACCTGTTCTCAGAAATGCAGTTAGGTGTCCTATGAGTCAATCTGTCTTCCTCAAAATGGAGCTGAGCTGATAATAATAATAGTTAATGACTGTCAAGTCTTTATGTACTATGCCCTGTTCCATTCATAATAGACCTCTAAGCAGATATTATTCTTATATCCAGATTACAGATAGGGAATCTGAGGCCCAGGAAGATAAAGCAATTTTGTCCAAACCATGCAATACTATGTGACAGAACAGGGTTTTATAATCATTTCTTTCACTGTATTTTAATCTTGGTCAAGGATGGTGTAGCTGGGCCGGGTTGAATAACAATGTCTCTGCAGGAAACTCAAAAACTTTGAAGACAGAAAAATACCAAGTCTGTTCTAGAATCTGGGGCAATGTTCCCTGAGCTTTGGAGATTTTGTCTCTAGTGAAGTGCCCTGTGTTAGTCTGTTTTCTGTCACTATAATTAAATACCATTGACTAGGCACTTTATAAAGAAAATAAATGTCTTTCTTACAGTTCTGGAGCCTGGAAAGTCCAAAATCAAGGGAAGTTGACCTTGCTAGGTAGGATTCTGCAGATCTTGAGGGAACACAGGGCACTACATGATAAAAGAACAAGGTAGACAGAGCTCATTTGCTTTTAAACAAAACCACTCCCTTGAAAATTAATTCATTAATCCATGGATATGTGAGTGGACCAATCTGTTCACAGAGGGTCATGATATCATCATACCCACACCCGGTCCTACTTCTTAATTCCTCCTCAGGGATTATATTTCAACCCTTGTTTTGGTGGAGACAGTCAAGCCATGGCATCCCCCTTCAAGGCAATTGTGGTAAGATTGGGATGGGAGTGTTGTCATTCACACACAGCCTCATTGTACATACACTCTGCATACACATTACACCCACATCATTGCCCCCTGCACCCTTTACACATCCTGCCATGCTGGTATCCAGTGACATCCATCATTCAAATCCACAGAAGCTATGCTTTCCCACCTGGTCCTCATATGGACACAAGTATGTCGCAGATCCTCACCCATGGCACTTTCTCATACTGCTCCTCTTTGCTTTGGTGCACACACACTCACAGTCCGAAACCATCATGTACAATCTCTTTGATGATTCATGTTCATTTTTCCACATGCATTTTATAAGCTTCCTGTCATATACCCCAACATATTAATGCATAAACAGTTTATTAATGCATAACCAGTCTCTCTCCTTCTCCCCTTCAGGGATAAAAAAGGACAGTTGTCCTCATACAAGTGGGGCCTCAGACAATAATTATTGAAAAGCTAGCGGTTGGTGGATACTGAGTTAAGCACTGCTCTGAGTACTTTATATGTGTTTTCTTGCTTTATGTATACAAAAATTCTATAACATATGAATTACCAGCCCTTATATTGTCTCACTATAGATGAGACAATAGAGATACAGAAAAGTTAAGTCACTTTTCTGAGGTCACACAGGTATTTAAGTGATAGAAAAAACATCTGCTTATGAGTGGTACACATGCTTTTTTCTTCTGCTTTTACTGAGATGTATACTCAACACACACAAGGAAGGGAGAAGCATTCATTTAACTCACAGTTTGTAGAGGTTTCAGTCCATAGTTGGCTGGCTCCAACTCAAGGCAACATAGCAGATGGGCATGGCAGAAGAGAAATAGTTCATGGCATGGCACAAAGAAAGAAGTCAGCAACAAGCCTTCCTTTTTCTTTTTATCTCATAAAGGATACAAGCCAGTTGGTTGGTGCCATCCACACTAAGGGTGGGCCTTCCCATCACCCACCTCCCAAACCCAGAACTATTCTAAACCAACCAGTGAACTTGTCCAGTTACCACATCCTTAACCCAGTGTCACACACCCATGATCCAGCCACCTCCCAAAGCCCCACCTAGGAGCACATGAAGCTTTTGAGGGACATCTGGAAATAAACCATAGCATTTCCTTTCTCCACATCCTCGCCAACACTTGGTATCTTTTATAGTGGTCATTCTTACTAAAACAATGTGCTATCTCATTGTGATTTTGATTTCATTACCCTGTTGATTAGTGATATTGAAACTTTTTCACATACCTATTGGCCAGTTGTAAGTACTCTTTTGAAAAAAGTGCCAAATTTTACATTTTAGTTATTATAAAACTCCTACACACATGCACAAGTCGAACAGTGCAAAAAGCTCATAAAACAACAGAACTTGCCCTACTGCACCCCAGCTCCATCATTGAAGCTAATTATTTCAGATGTTTCTTGTTCTTTTATTTTTTTATTTATCTTCATAGTATCTCCACAAATTTAGACAATGTACACATTCTCATGTTTCTTGATTTATAACTTTAGGCAATATTCATTGGTTTTCCTATATTACATGAGAATTAAACTCATTTATACTCCTACCTCTTCAATTTTGAAATGTACATGTTAGTTCTGATTACCTGTATTTAAATATTTTTGCTTTTTTCATCAACTGTAGGTCATATATCTCTACTTCTCTCACACACAAAACAATGAAAGTCAATGTTCCTACCACCCCCTCCCTACTTTTTGGCACTTAATAAAATTTCCTTTACTTTTAGTTCAGTACCACAATCTGATATTTACTGGATTATTTCTCTTTCGAAAACCAATAGGCAGCACTGATAGTATTAGTAAGATCATATAAATACTGCTCATGGAAGCCATTAGTGAAAGAGAAATTTGTTTTTTCTCTGACTCTTGTGTCTCAACATTGGGCCACTCATATTGCACTATTTCTGTCCCTGAGATCAAATGGATTCTTTCTTCTAAGAGAACAAATTATCTTCTGCAATTTCTACAGTTTTTTGTTTGCACCAATATGAGAGCATGTCTCTCGTATGGGTTTTCTTTGTTAAAAGTTCTGATTGCTTTCTTTTGCATTATTTTCTATTAAAAGAATGCTTTTTTAAAGCTCAAATCATACTTTTTATTTTACCAAGTTTCTTTCCTTCCTGAACGTTCCCCTTCTGAAGGCACCTCCTTCCTAACCTCATTTTTCAGCATGCTCCAATCCTTGAAGATAACTAACTTTCAGACACTTCCTGCCACTGCATTCTGAACTAGATCTACTACTTCCTGGATGTTTTCTTCTTCTTTCCTTTCATTTATGGTTTTTTTGAGGGGGGTAAATTCATCTTCAACTAGCTTCTGAAAATTCTTGTGACATACAATGCGAACTTTCTCAGTACTGGTGCACTGAATATTATTTTGCCCTGATATTTGAGTTGTGCTTCAGTGTGAGACAACTTTTAAACAACATCCTATGTATATTTTTCTCTGCATAGTTCCATTTTCCCTGCAGTCTTTATTTTACTAAAACAAGACATTATGGCTAAGGTTTATTATCCTCGTGAAGGAAGAATGAAAAAGAATGCATAGGGTAATAAAAGAGTCAAACTCTTGACTTCGATTTTGTATCTATTTGAAATTGCAATAAAGTTGATTTTATTTACATATAATATTAATATAAATATAATACATATATGCATATATGTGTGCACATATATTCATACACATTCATATACACATATATACACATATGACAGTGACAGTGGTCCTAGAGCAATATTTTCCATTACACAGGCAAAGCAGCATTCACAGGTGCTGGAATCTCAGTTTGCTCAGTTTCCTCTTCCACCACTTGGGTCCTACTGCTCTGCTGGCTTGGAGCCCTGGTTGGTGAGGGAATCTTACTGACTAGCCCCAGAAAGGTATTCTGAAGCTATTCTGTTTTCTAATATTTCACAGCACAGATTGGACATTGGAGATGGCAACACCTAACCATATTACCATGTTTTTACTGAAGGAGCTTGCAATCTAGAATAAATTATGACTGAGGAACATTTTTCTTAGAATAATGTTACAAATAATAATTTAAATAAATACAAGTGGGGTTGGGGATTTAGCTTAGCAGCATAAGTGACTGCTTGGCAAGCATGAGGTTGTGAGTTCAATCCCCAGTACCAAAAATAAATAAATAAATAAATACGCATAACTAGCCCTTACTGAGTATTATACTACAATTTCCTTCCTTTCAGTCAGATGTTCTTATTTTTCCATTTTCATAGAAGATACTGATGCACAGATAAGAATAAGTAACTAATTTGAAGTTTCACAGTTAATGGAGGGGAAACTTCTATTTGCAGCAACTGAAATACTTAATTGTATGGGAGGACTTGAAATGCAATCATATCCAGAAAAAAAAAAAGTTTTGTTACAAGTAGACACAAGTTTAGACCAAGAATTGAACTTTCTCCAGTTTGGTGATTCCAGCTGTTCTGTATTGCTGAGAGCCATTTGGAAGGCATCTCCTGGCTTTGGATTTGATGCTTCTGTCCACACAGTGTTTTATCTTCCAGCTTCTTCAACACCAATGCTATAATATGCATCAGTTCAATTTGAGACATCCTGGGTCAGTGACAATTTCCCCATTAGATCCCTAAGTCAATAATAACTGCAAGCCAAATACTAAAAGATATTTTGGAAAAGGATTGTTAGTAGAAAGGCACACCCTCCTGAAACAAAAACTGTATAATCACTGTGGCACAGAATTTGAGCTCAAAATGTCTTGTCAAGCTATCATGGGCTCCTCCAGTCCCAGATGTAGGTCTCAGCACACAGCCTAGATGACCTGTTTCTAAGTCTGTTTCTAAGGATGCCAAAGGGCACTTTTTGTACTGCTTGGGTTTTAGGATAGGAAGCTTAGTTCTATGTAAGAAACACTTGAATACTAAGTGTGAATATTTTATAAAGTCCCAAGAAGGAAAACCTAGGCTAACTTTTTGTAAGACAAAATTTGTTCACTGAAACCATTGTAGACTCTACCTATCAGTTTGCCAAACCTTGATTTAGTTACTGTGAAATTTGGGTTAGTTAGTGCAGTTGATATAAAAACATTACTTACAGAAAGTACACAGTTAGACAGAATAAGCAGTCTATAGTACAAGAGAAAATTTTTTTTAAATTTTCTTTTAAGTCATGACAACTTAAATTCTAAGACCAAGGTGTATGTAACAATGCCATGTAAGGTCCTTTGAAATCCATTTGTCCTACATAAAGGTTGGAAATAAATTTCAAATGCTCAAAAGACTAACTTACACTTATTTACTTGGCTCTGGAATTGTATCAACCAATGCAGGCTCTTCTAGATCATATCCTTTATTTGTGAAGAGTAAGAATGCCTGTTTTAACATTAAGTTAAACACTGCTCAGGTTTTCTTAAACAGTTACATAAAAACCTTGTCTCATTCAAGATATACTATGCTCTTTATTGACAAGAACTATAATTTTTACTCTCATTTATAGTGAATATGGGCCTACATTTGACATATCCCCAAAATGCTTATGTACTGAAGTAACAGAGGAGCCTGTGTTCACTCTACAGTCTGAACCAAAGATGGAAAATTATGCCAAATACTGGAAACACCAATTTTAGGCTGTGTAGCAGTAGTTCTCTGAGGAGGGTTAAAAAAATAGAAAAAAGAAAAGAAAAAGAAAGAAAGAGAAAAAGTAAACCTCTCACACATTCCCAGCTACAGGAACTGAGGTGGTCACTGATCACTTTATGAACCAAATGAGTCAGAGTCAGAGTCATGTGGAAGTCTTACCTGACATCACTCTAAGAGAATGCTTAGCATAAGAGTCCTCCCAGAAAAAGTGCAATAGTACAGACTGAAACACAGACCATGTGTGCACATAAACACCAATTTAACACTACCTAAACACAAAAATATATTTACACTCTGATTATTCCCTAAACAACATGATATAATAATAAATAATATAAAATGATTTATATTAAATATTGTAAGTAATCTATAGATGATTCAAAATACATTAGAAGATATGCACAATTTAAACAGTATACAAATATTATGTTATTTTGTATAAGAGACTTGAGCTTTTGGGGGTTTTGCTATTCTAAGAGGAATCCTGAATGCAATCCAAGTGGAAGCTGAAAGATGATTGAATGTAAGATGAGGGACAGGTTAACTGGCCTTAGCTGTTCTTCTATAAGTACATGCATCAAAGCATCATGTTATACCCCATAAATATATCCAACTATTATTTTTCAATTGAAAGTCAACTTAAAATGCATACATTTACACTTCATTAACTCCTACTCAAAGCAAGTACAGTTTTTTCACCTATTCCAAGTTTAACAACACTCTCACTAGTCATATGGTGAAATCTGTACAATACATGAAGCTTTTCAGGATAAGGACTGCAGCATTCTCAAATGAACCTATAACTTTATCCTCATGCTCAACCCAACAAGCTCCATCATGCCTGTCTGGTGGACATCACGCAGTTTAGATTTGCGCAACACTTGATTAAAACAAATGCCTATTCTTTCCCTTTGTATCTTGTGGTGCAGATAATTATTGCTTCTTGGCATGTTGTCTCAGCACTAAAAAAGGAATCAAGGGATTTTATTAAATCAGTAAAAGCCAAGATGGTTCTCATTCTTGGAACCATAAGTCTTTCTTATTGATCTTTAAAAAGGAGACTTTTGAAGCACAAAAATATTAACATTCTCACATAATTTCTCACACCCAACTGATACTGCAAATCATGTGTTGTTCCTCATGTAAATGACTTCTACCCCACTAAGGGTAGAAATCCTCTGTAGTTTACATCACCAACAGATATATATTGCCTTTCCTGAAGTCAGTGAAGAAAATATATTCTATATTGTCTACACCAGTGATGGCGAACCTTTTAGAACTTTCAATGGTAACAAACAACTGACTTCAGCACACTTGCCATAGGCTTGCCAACACTATACTTATGGTAACAGGTGCACTAGAAACTTGCCCAACCTCTCAGTGAGAGAAAGCAAGAATGAGAGAGACAGACAGAGAGACAAAGAAAGAGACAGGCTCAGGGAGCCAGAGAGGGAGATGGGGAGGGAGAGGGAATTGGAGCTGTCTGTAACTCTTTTAAGTCTCTTTGTAGGGTTATACTTCTGATCCTCTTTTGGGTGAATGAGGCCATATAATTGTTCTACCGTACAAGTCATGAGTGGAATTGATTCGTCACTTCCTGGCCAAATGGTAACTGCTAATGCAAGACTTTCCAAAGTCCTCTCTCCCTGTGATCCACAGCTGGCAATTTTCAAGAAGGTGACAGCTTCCTTGGCCTGGTTTCTGAGCA
Organism: Dasyprocta punctata; assembly: GCA_004363535.1. Classification (NCBI taxonomy): domain Eukaryota; kingdom Metazoa; phylum Chordata; class Mammalia; order Rodentia; family Dasyproctidae; genus Dasyprocta; species Dasyprocta punctata. The sequence goes on along the minus strand of RJWM01003259.1, from coordinate 20,730 downwards.
ACAAAAATAAGCAGAGCTGTACTGAACCGCCTGGGCATATAGCACGTCTGAGAGCAGATTACTATTTTCCAGCACTGAGGTTTGGGCTGGACATGGTCACAGCAGCAGAGCACGGCCTGTCCTGACTGATGCTCAGCTGCTTTGGAACGTAGCTGGATGGTGCTCCTTCATCTGCTGACCTAGGGCAAGGACAGGACATTTCCTGGATCGTCAGAAGTGGCTGTGTGTTGGGGGTTGGGAATCCCCTTACTACCTCCCCTCACCCAAAATCAGCTTTATGCCACTTGGTTAAGAGGGCCTGAGCTTGGCTGTAATGACCAAAGTAAACATCATCCTTCTTTTTTTTTTTTTTAACCAGGAAACCTGAAACCAAACAGAGAAATTTGCTTCTTTGTAATAATGTATCTCCAAGAACTGGTCAGAAGTTTTCTCCCCTTCAACTCAGAGGAGTGGTAGCTAGTCACCCTTTCATTCAGAAATTGGAGTTTCACATCCCTTCATCTGGGAAAAAAAGCAAAGACAAACAAACAAACAAAAAACCCAGAATTTTTACACCTCTGTACAAACAGGATTCCAAGTAAACTGCTTCACAAAGTCCTGGTCATAAAAACCTCTAGAGAAAGATTTCACAATGCTCTTTGGCAAGTTTTTTAATGGTGTTGATAGCCACTAAATTCTTCTTAATGTCTAAATTAAATCTCTTCTGCTGTAATTTAAAACCTTTTACTTATATACTGGACTTTATGGAATTTAAAGCTACTCTAAATGCTATCGAATCTATTTATTGTATTCCTAAAAGGCTCCATACAAAGTGCTATCAAAATTATATAATATTTTTAAATGAATGATGAGAAAACAAATGATAGAATCAATAGAGAAGTAGGAAAAATGAGTTGAATGAGTCTACACAGTTAGTGTCACAAGAGTCTGTGTTCTTGTGAGAGGTGCAAAAACCAGCTTCTGCAATTTTCAGCAAGCAAAACCTGTCCAGGCCTCACTCTGTGCAGAGGATCTTAGGAGAGAACAGGGATGCAGTCACAAAGGAATCACATCTTCACATGGACAGACAGAGAAGTGCCTGATCTTGGATCCCCTGGCCTCAGGCAACATCTCATATACATGAGAAGGTTTTCTTGATGTGGCCCTTAGCACATCCTCCCTCCCCAAACACACAGAATGAGGGAATTTCTAGAAGGAACACACATGCACACCTCTATGTCAACTGTGAAAGGGGCCCTAGTCACAGTGGAAGTTTATTCAGAGCCCAAACAGTTCACTTCCTTATGCCTCTCTCCAATGCGTGGGTCACACATTCCCACCTCCTTTCTAGTACCAAGACTAATTACAGGATGGTTGCTCCCCCACCTGACTTACATGTGGATTGGAAAAGAAGACAAACAAAATACAGAACATAAATCAAATCTTAAAACAAACCTGCTGAGTCCTCAGACGTTTGTCATGTAGTCTTCCCCACATTTTGAAAAATTGCTTGTAATGTACTCAGTTTTCAATACATTTCTATGAATAGAAGACTAACTGGATGAATGAATGAAAGTTCTGGCCAGCTCGCTTTAGTTCCATTACCCAGCACATGCTTTTAGGAAAAGTCATAATGAGACTGAATCTCAACCAGAACATGCAAATGAGGGCTATTGATGTAGAAATGTGTTACGGCTTTAATGGATCCTATATTGTAGAGTGGCACAGTGAGCCACGTGTCTTTTCCAAGGCATCCAAAGAGACCTCTGGCTACAAAGCAAATTCCTTTGCAAGCTGTATTTAGAAAACGTAGTTTGCAAATTATTGAAACAACCCATTTGGAAAATTTTCAGCTGCCATTTTGTTTAAAGATGAGGCACTCAAGCTAAAATTAAACCTAAACTCAATCCAAACATCCTTTAATACAGTTTCGGTGCTTCACCCAAGTCAATCAGCTTTTTAAATTCCCATAGAGCAGAGAAAATAAGAATGACTGAGGAGACAAGTCAAAACGGAACCTTCTCTTTTTCCTGCTGTGGAAGATGATGCTGCCCTGCTGGCAGCTGGCAGTTGACAGCATGTTGAATGCACTGTCTTGGTTTGGTGTTTCCAGAAGAAAACCCTGAAACTAGGATTTAGATGCATACCACTGGCTTGGGATGAGATCCCCAGATGAGAAGTCAGTTAAACTCCAGAGAGGTCAATCCAGAGTTGTTCCTCAGAGCTGAGTATTAATCCATAGACTCTTCTCACTTGTCAAGGGTCCTCCAAGTGTAACCACCCTTCAGACTGCCTGACTGGGCAAAGGCAGCAGGCAGCACTGCAGTGCCTGTGGGTACGGATGCAGTAAAATAACCACAACTTCTGCTCTGCACACTGGAAAGGTCTTGGCCTGCTAAAAGCAGGGCAGAGGTTACCCAAAGTCCCTCGCAAATAAGAGTTTCAAGATTTTGTGAGGCACTGGAAGACCAATCTGTAGTTGACTGAGAGTCTTCCTCTCACACTCCTTCATTTTTATAACTTAAAAGTTTCCTCATAAAAAATAGTAAGTTCAATCTCAAATTTGAATGGAGCACGTTCCACCCTGGATATCTCCTCCAGCTTGCTAGATACTGTATTTACAGACAGACGCAGGATGATGGGGGCTGTCTGTGCCTGAACACAAACAAAGAAACCACTCAGTTACCTGGAAGTTCAAGTAGCTCATTTCTGACTATTTATCACCTCTGAGGATGCATTTACTCCCTTACATTTGATTCTACTTTCTGAACATTACTACTTACTCTTCCCACTCTATAAAACAGTATTATGACTTATAAAGATGTTTAAGACATATTTACATGGCAATTTACATGCTTGTACTTGTCAGGTGAAATAAAGAGGCCTTGTTATCTTCACAAGTCTGAAGGGTAGGTATGCAATCCACTTTACAGATCTAGAGACAGAGGCTAACAGAATCAGGCAAAGTAAACCACACCCATGTGAAGATCACTCTACCTGCATGCAATTCCTTCTAATCACTTAAGGAAGGAATAACATCAATATTTACATAATTTTCTCACGGAAAATTAAAACAGAAAGCAATCAACTCAATTTACAAAAGCAGAATAAATTTCATACTAAACCCAACAAACATATTCTTGCATGTGAAATTTACAGAGAAGTTGTTCCCAAGAACAGAGCACAAGAATTTTCAATGTTATTAACTTAAAGGTAAGGTAGTGTTATGAGCTTCCTTTGAAAATTCTGTTCTGTTTTTCAGTGTCAAGTTTAGATTTCCTATGGCATTAATCATCTGGGATATTAATGAATTGGAGTCCCTTGATCAGAAGAAGGAGATTCTGAAAATCCATCAACTGCATTTCCTATACCTAGTTTTTTGATGCATTTAAAAATATAATTCACATCCTCCACTTTGACTTCTCCCACATAACTCACAGTATGTCATCAATTAAAAGCAAACATCTCAACCATCTCCAGTCTTGACCATCTTCTCTATTTTACCATGCAGAGATTAGAACTCTTGACCAATGAATAATACACATGACAAAAGGTACACTCACCTTATTTTTTTGCTTAAACATTTTGAGTTATATTTATTACCTTCCTTTTATTATAGACAACACAACCTATATCAAGTGAAATATTTTTTTTTCTCATTCAGACCAAATTTCTCAATTACATGTTCAAATACCTAAGGCAAGTGCCTGGACTCTGCAGACTGATTCGTTAATTTGAGTGCCTGATATGTCTGATTTTCCTCCTCTCCTTTAGCCATGCCCAAGCCCACCTCATGCCCCTAGTACCACTAACCTGGTAGACCATGTGTCTGTCCTTCCTGTTCCTGTGTAGTTCACAAGTTGAAATGTAGGACAACTTGATTAAATGGCTGATCCACAATTAAGTGCTAATAACATTAAAAAGCCCAGCTATCCATCTTGACCTTCTGCCTTATGGAAACACTTTAGTTCTCAATAATTAGTTAGCTTATAATTATTAAATATCTTCTTGATGTTTTAAAATATAGGATACAGGCCAGGTGTGGTGGCACGTGCTTATAATCTCAGTATTCTGCAAGCTGAGGCAGAAAGATCCCTGCAAGTTCAAGGCCAGCCGGGGCTACAAACTGAGTTCAAGGCCAGTCTGAACTGCATAGTGAAACTCTGTCTCAAAAGGACAAAAAAAGAAAAAGAAAAAAGAAAAAAAGAAATATAACATAGGGCAAAACTTTTTCAGCAACAGGAACTGGCATGTTGAATTAGCTGCAATTTTCTAACAGCTCATAAAAATGCCACATTCAAACTGATGCAATAACATCAAATATTTTGCTAATTAGAAGAAATTTTGTATCTTTTTCCCAGGTTAACTACACAGACACTCTGTGTCCCCATCAAAGATTCCTGTATTCTGTTATCTATGATCAAAACTCCAAAGTAGAATTTATCACCAAGTAAAAGTAGTTTAGATTGTACTTAGGTGTGTCTGCTGTTGTGCATTGTCCCATTATTGTAAGACTTTATTTATAAATATATGGACTATTTTGAGATGACCATAAAATTCAGTAAGCCATATGACATGCAAACATTTTCATTCTGTAATTTGATCCTTGTTTATTAATTGATAGGTTATTATGAGAAATAGACTTTATTTATATAATGTAGCATTTGATAAGGCATCACTCATCTTTATTAATATATTGATGCAAATTTCAGTCTGATTATGGAGATTGCTTTATCAAGGATTAATGTAAAAACAATTCCTAACTATGCAACCGTTTTACCCACAGAAGCGCATGTGAATTTATAACAACCTCAGAGAAAAAATATGAAATTCTAAAGCATAAAACCACTCTCTTCAAGAGTAAAACTAACGCACAGAAAAGTTTGTAAAATGCATTGCTATAAAATTATTAAATAAGCTGTCGATTTTTAGTAAATCTAAAATTTAGCATTCAGCACTTCTATTAAGTCACCAAAAAGATGAAGTATGTTTGAAATTAGATGAATTTATTAAAAAAATAATATCTTTAAAAAACAAGGACATTTCTGAAAAGAAAAGGAAAAAGAGCACAAATGATGCCAGAAAACTAGTGCATTAAAAAGCCATGTTAATTAAACTGATGTGAGTGTGACGTAAGAGGACACAGAGCAAAGGATTGCAAGCTCAGGCATAATCACAAATATCACCAGAAATGCCATATATAAAAGATTTATCTCTACTGAAGGAAAAAATAAAATGTATTCAATGAGTGACACTGAGACAAGTAAGTTGTCAACTTGGGGGAAGAAACTAGATTTACATCAATACCAACATGAAATATATTAATTACTTAACCAAAAAATGAAAAAGTACAATGAGCAACATTGGAAGAAGTATTTTATAATCCTGGAGAATTGAAACTATAAAACAGGCATAAAACAAAATCAGAAGCACTAAAAAAGAAATTCATAAAAATGAAGTGCCAATATCAAAGACAGTCACAAGCAGATGGTTCTCATAAAAATAAATACAGATGGCCAATAATTACATATTTTAAAATGCTTAACATCTTTAGCCGTCAGGAAAGTCAAAACTGCATTGAGAGTCCATCTCATCCCAGTCAAGAGAGCTATCATTCAGAATAAAAAATAAGTAAATACCTGCTGACAAGGATGCAGGAAAAAATGAATCTTCACTCTAGAGGGAATGTAAACTAGTATAGCCACTATGGAAATTAGCACAGAGGTTCCTCAAAAAAACTAAAATAAAACTACCATATGATCCAGCTATACCACTTCTTGGCATATGCCCATAGGAATTAAAGTCAGCATACTACAAAGATACCTACATTCCCATATTTATTGAAGCACAATTCAGAGTAGTCAAGATATGGAACTGGTTTAGCTGCCTATCAACAGATAAAGACAGAAAGAAAAGTGTGCCATGTATACACAATGGAGTGTTATTTAGCCATAAAAAAGAACTAAATTATATCATTTACAGGAAAATGGGTGAAATTGAAGACTATCATGTTAAGAGAAAAAGTATTGGATGTTTTCCCTAAAATGTGGAACCTAGAAAAAAAAAAGGAATAACATAAAAGTAAAAGAAAGACTGTTAGAGAACAGGAAAGGCATGAGTTCAAGGGGAGAGGAGGTGAAGGAGGGTAATCTGGCAAATGAATATGATTGAAATGTTGTATGCATGCATAAAAATTTCACAATGAAACCCAATATTTTATAAAATTAATATGTGCATATATGAGATATGCATATGTGGAAAGTCATCATAAATGAGAACAAAAGAAAACCTAGAAAAATATACTTTAAATTCATTCCATAAAGAAAAAAATTTTCCTAAAATATGAAAGAATTCTATAAACAAATGGGAAAGCAAGACATCAATATAAACAGTTGATAAAAGATGAAATCTGGATGGTTCTTAAAGGTATGAAGAAGTGCTGTATTTTGTAATGAAACAACTCCACATAAAAGCTACATGGAAATTCCATTTGAGACGTAGGACTATAACAAAGATCAAATGTTTGGTAGTGCAGGATTCACTGGAAGTATCCAGGAACAGATACATGTTACAGATGAGAATGTAAACTGGTGAAATCTCTGGGAACAATTTGTAAATATCAGTCTTAACTATGGCTAACATGTCTACTCACTCTGATATCTGACATTTAGATATTTATCTTATCTGTAAGGTAATTTTCCTATTCATACACATAGAAAACGAAATATGTCAAGATTACTCGTATGTTTACTGGTTGTAATTTCAAAATACTGGAGCTATTCTAAATGTCCATCAAAATGAAATGCTTTACTAAATTGTGGGATACTTCACACAATTTTGAGGGAATCATGGGAGAATAAAATTCTGTTTGTACACAAGAAGCTCCAAGAAACACTAGAAAATGGAAAACGAATAGAAAATAAACGAAGTGAGGTTCATAGTTACATGTGTATAATGCTATAGTCTATATTTACAAGTGAGAAGATAAAATAAGTGTGTGTGTGTGTGTGTGTGTGTGTGTGTGTGTGTGTATTTATACTTTACAAACTATTTCTGGAGAGACACACAAAACACGATTAGTGGCATCAGGTGACTCTGTTGGATCCACCCCAACTAAATGGTTGCTGATCTGTGACCAAAGAGTTTTACTACATGGTGTTTTCTACTGTTTGATTTCCCAGGCATGTGAACCCACTCTTACTCAACAAGTGCCCTATAAAGCCTGCTTTCAAACAGCCTCTGTATCATCAATTATCTCATTATAAGTCCTAAACACTTGCTTTGAAAAGGCAGTAGTTTTAAATTTATGCTGCTGAATAAAACAGAGCTAATAACAAAATGATGAAATAGTTGCCATTCTAGTCTCATAGGTCACAGGACAACACAACCATTCACCAGTTTGGCACTGCTTACTGAAGGTGTCTCATGTATCACCCACTACTCCAGCCTTGGCGGCCCCTAGCATGAGACAAGCCACATTTCTTATACCCATTTTCTAATTGCTTCCTAGCTTGCAGCCTTCCCAGGTGTGCTTTTGTGGAGTGCTGCTCCCCTCCCTAGCAAACTCTGCTGCTGCTGCCTGTGCCCAGGACTTGTGTCTTGGTGCTCAGCTCTGCTCTGTGCATACTCCCTTCTGTAATTGCATCTGGCCTCAGGGCTTCAATTGCCACCTATGTACCTGCAAATCTCATTTTTACCTCCATTCTGGCCCATTCTCCCAAATTCTAGACTCTTATACCACTTGTCATTTCCTCTTGAATGTTGTATTTGTTTGCTAGAGCTGCCTAATATTGTACCTCAGAACAGGCAATTTAAACAGTAGAACTATACTGTCTCTATTCTGAAGCCAGAAGTCTAAGGTGAAAATGACATTAGATTTGGTTCCTTCAAAGGGTTGTGAGGGAGAATCTGTTCTATGCCTCTCCACCAGAAGTTGGTGATTTACTGGTGTCACTAGTGTTTCATGGCTTGAACAAACATCATCCTTGTCTCTGCCTTCCTTTTCATGTGACATTCTCCCTATATGTGTTCATGCCCAAATTTCACCCTTTAATGAGGGATCCAGGCATATTAGATCAGTGACCCATGTACTCCAGTATCACTGCTGTTACGATTTGTGTCTAGATGTCTCCCAAAGGGTCATGCTGATTTAGATGGGGGTTTTCTGGAAGCTACTGAATCTAGAGTTTGTGACTGATTCATAGTGCAATGCTGGGAGTAACAGTGGGTAACTGTTGGATCAGTCTACTGATTGGACTGGCACCACCCTAATCCCAGTAGTCTGGATAAAATAAAAGGAGAAGAAAGAGACTTATTTACCCCTTTTTGCTCTCACTTGTTTTTGCTGTCTGCTGTCATGAACTGTTGCCCCTCTGCCATGCCACCCTGTCTTGGAGTCAGCTGATTATGGACTGAAACCTCTACAAACAGTGAGCTAAATAAACTTTTCCCATTTAACTTTGTGTTTTGGGTATTTTATCTCAGCAATAAGATTAGTAACTAAAACGACTTCTTCTTAATGAATTACATTTGTATTACTCTATTGCAAAACAAACCCACATTCTGAGGAACTAGAGTGGTGTGAAATAAGACTTTAAAATATAGATTTCTAGGAAACAATTCAACACATGAGAGATATTTAGAGAGAATGCAAATCTTATATTCAAACCCAACTTTTGGCCCTGCTCCCTTCCTTTGCTGATTTCTGCTCCATGCAGTGTTTTCCAGCTGTCAACTGAGGGAACCTCGTTCTCCAATCCTATAGCTAGCCCTATTATTTTAACAGGTAAAAGGAATGGATTTTTGAGCACACTAAAATACCTGACTATTACTGAATCATTGATTTCATTTTAATTTTGCTCTCAAAATATGTTTGGGCTGCAGTAAAAGCACTACACAAACAAGAGCAGACTTCAAATTCAATGTGCAGTATTATGGGTAGGTGGTCCTATGCTCCTCCCCTCACAGCTTATAAAATAACTTCTGTGAAAAGTTATGTCTTCTAAAGAAATCATTTTACTTTAGCAAATATTTATTGGTAGCTTATTTAGCAAGCACTGGGAATAAAAAAATGAGGAAAAAACAAAATTGGTCCCTTTCTCCACAGAGCCATGTTCTAGTCCTAAGAAAATGAACAGTCTTTAAAAAGCTACATCTCTCTGGATGGCTGAACAAGGAATCTGTCAGTGTGATAAGACAAGGTTAACAAAAGAAGGAAATTTAATGATTTTATTTAGACTAGTCCATTAATACTGAATAGGTCACTTCAGAAAGGTGACTTTAAAAGTTGAGAAAAGTCAAAGGCTGACTTCTCTCACCAGTAAGGTCCAAGAAAGATGGAACAATACCTTCAATAAAGTAAAGACCAGAGAGGAAAGATCAGGGAACCATAAATGCAGAGAGTCGGGCAAACCAGCCATTGGCTGGAATGCACCTGACAGGAGAGAAAGAGACATGAGGGATGGGATGGGCAGGAGGATCATTATGACCTGAGAAGATGGAATGCTGGTGGTAAACAGAAATGGATTAGTAGAAAGTTTCTTTTCACCAAGGAAAGACGAAGGGGAAAACCACAATGAGAACCTCGTGCTAATTAAGTTTTTATTCTCTCTTTTCTCATGCTGAAAAGCTCAGAATGGTGGAGCTCTGAGCACAAAGTTAAGCCTTTGAGAACAGCCTGATCAGCAAGTTGCACAGGACAGAGATACAGGCAGCCCTGAATGACCCTCCTAAGCCAGGAGTTTCTCCATCTGTCTGCTCAGTTCTCAAGTGATGTGTGTCCTGTGCACTGGACATTTGACTTAAACTATTAAAGACAAGACTATAGCAAGTTTTACGTTGGTGAAGTCCTCCTTCATGCACTTACTCAGGGATGCCCACTTCACTTTATTTGCAGAATATGTGTTCAAAGTATTTAAATAGATAATCTCCAGAGTCATAGGTTTGATGTTTTACGAGCTGAAAAATCTCAATTAGATTGACTAGGAAATATCAACATTTTGGAATTAAGCATGGGAACTGGCCTCTACCCCACTGATTCACAATTGATGGCCAAGGTATTGCCTCCCTTGCTCTATAAATGCTCCAAGATATGACCATAGAACCATCAAACTGTGTGCACATGTTCTCCTGGGAACCTAGTTTGGGAATGTCTTATTCAGCTCAAAGAGGAAACAAGAGATCTGAAGCAGAGCTGTAGCTAACTTTGAAAGATGAGGTTGTGGTGTCTGACTGCAACAGTGATGGAGCTATAGGTAGAGGGAGGCACACAGAGGATGTGGCTCAGTCTGACTGAAGCCCGGGCTCTACCAGGAGTGGCACAGAGGAGCCTGGCAAGTCGGATCAATGTGCAGCATTTGCTATGATAGGCAGTTTTAGAGGCCACTGAGGAGTTTCATGTAAAGGATAGTATGGCCAAACTTGGGGCTTGGGGCTCTTTTTTGTATTTTTATTGTTTTTTATTGATGTGTTACTTTTTGAGAAATCACTGTGAGGTAGAGGGCTAACAAATGAGAGGAATTTATGCTCATATTGTGGCTCGAATGTTATCCATCAGATAGATTTAAGTCCATTCTACCCTGAGCTCAGAGCACCCTTGACTGTCTGGCCCCAGTGCTTTCCAAATGCACACTGAAGCGGAGATCACAGGAGACCCAGCCTTTCAAGGGCTGATCATTTCAATCACTCAGGAAGTGGAATCTCATTTGATTTTGTAACCTAGCTTGGATTATTTTCTTAATACCTCTGTTGGATCTTTTTTTTTTTTTCCTCTCTGCAGTTAGTCATTCACACTGCTGTGTTTAAATTATATGAATTAAGAATTGTTTGGCTGCATTCCATTCTGAAAATCCTGTGGCAGAGCATCATTTAAAAGCATATATTAGGACCAGTGCCACAATCTGCAAACATGCCTGGCAGTTTGATTCAGGCTTCTTCATGTTGTAGCTTACAAGGTTAATTGCTTGGAAGAGTGAAGTGCACGGAAGAAATGTGCAGTGGGCTGGATCATGTGCCCAAGGGAAGGCTTTTGCCCACAAACAATTCAAAGTAAACCACCGGGACAGAGGGGGTTCAAAGACTGGGCACTTGGATACTCTGAGCAATAACAATAAAGGAAACAACATTACTCTATGAATGAGTCTCTGTTATAGCAATAGCTATGAGCAACGGTTCCATAAGGATTTACTTACTGAATATCAGTATGCAAGTGATCAATAGGCTCATAAGTTGTTAAAAATTCCCTCTAAGTTCAAAACTATGAAAAGTACCACAGCAATGCAAAATTCCTCTATAATTAGTGGGATTCTACATTTCCTGGAGCAGTATAGTTTTAGGAATTCTAGGAAGGGATCACCTGTTTCCTGTCATTTTAAATTACATTTGCAAAATGCTTCCAACTGCAGAATTGAAGAAATCAGTAAGTCCCACAAAATTTGAGAATTTTTTTTTTAGTTTCTAAGTAGCTACAGGATATCTAGTGGATCTGGTAATACAGAATGTTAAGATAGTCTCTTTTACAGGGGCATAAATATCTAATATGAAGTTCAGTATAAAGTAAATTTGAAATTTGCAAAATAAATGTTTTCCACTGCCTGCACCCCAATGTCATTCTACTTTAAAGAATTCAGTGGAAGTTAGTAATCATCTATTATCTCTATTTATCAGGAAGGGAAGAAAGTCTTCACTGTGAGGTCGAGTGTAATTATTGACTTAGAATAGTTCATTTTACAAATAACTAAGATAGACTTAGGGGTATATTTGACTTCTTAGATGACTTGAGTTCAAGCAACAATCTACAGTGTTCTATTTCAGTGTGAAAGTGAAGTCAATAGCTGAAATATCCTTCTGCCATCTCTGATCTCATGCCCTAAATATAGAACGTCTGTCCCATGAGATAGTTATGGCTTCTTGATCTGCCTTGGAGGTGAACTCTTTAGTAAATCAACTCGGTCCCTGGAACTTTCCATACAGTTTACTGTCAGAGTATAACCCAGAATATCTTAACTGGTGCATCATCACTGTGATTAACTGCAACACTCTGACCATTCAGAAGACGATTCTGTTAAATTAAATAGGTCAGATAAAACTTTATTGATAGCCTTGCTGCACAAAGAAACAATGTCTGTGTTATCTGTAAGGGACCAATGTAATCATGCGTTCCTTTCTTACCTTGCCAGTACTTGGTTGATTTTTTGCCTATTTAATTGACTTTTATTCACTACTTCCCTCTTCTACTGGCATTCTCTCATTCCCTCTCACCAAGCAACTGCTTAAATAGAAAATTCATCTTTTAAAGCATTCCCCTCCCCTCCAATCACCTATTATTTTCAACATAGTCCCCATGTTCCCAGTTTTCATAGTTGTTCAGCACAGTGCTTCCTTCCCAAAGATGGGGAAAAAAGCATGACAGTGAATGGCTGGATGAAAACTAAGATCATGGTCCCTCCTTGAAAAGGGAGCAAGAGGATCCAGTAGGTAGGCTCCCTGGGCTACAGAGCTGTGGAGACACATAAGCAACAACAGGAAGGTGGTTACTATGAGAAATTTTGAGGGAGATAAAATCATATAATTCTCATTTTTAATAGGAATCAATGAATGCTGTCATGCTTGCCAATACATAAAAATCTTCTGGAATATTTTTAGGGGTAGGAAAATTTATTGGAGAAAAGGAGTGGGGCATAGGATGGCCTCTGAGAAACAGAAGGCCTCCCAAATGAGCTGCCAATGAGCCCACCTCTCAAAGACAGTTTTATAGAGCAAAATCATGAGGTGGGTACAACATGAGTCAAAATTATGACAAACCAGTAAGATTGCACATATTGTTGATTAGGGAATATTGATCCAATTGTAACAATGGTATAAGGGAGACATCACTAATTTTGATAACCTATAGTCTTAGTCTGGTCTTTAGTATTAGTAGTTTTAATCTTAGTGTATGAGAGAGGATGACCCATTCCTAATGAAATAATGAATGGAGATAATCTCAAAAGAGTGATACTAGTAATACCAGGCCTCCATTCATCCCTTAAGAAAGCATGTAATATTAAAATGTGTTCAGAATGACAATATGGAATTGTATTTGGTTAGTTTCATAGGTGTCATACAGCAGGTGCTCAGAAAACACATAATGAATGAATGACTTTATCTTCCAGGGTCTGGTCATTATCTTGGTCATCTGAGGTATGATATCTTAATAATCCCTGAAGAAGAGGACACTTGTTTTTCGCATTCCCAAATTGGTTCCACCGGATATACAATAGGTATTCAATGAATATTTGTTGATTTTACCCCCTGCTTCCTGTTATTCCAAGACCTGCTTACAGTAAATAGTACCCTCTATATAGTTTTACCATTACTGTGAGACCATCAGCATGGACAAGAGTCTGCAATAAGTGACAATTGTATAAATAACTCCTCCCCACTCTGGGTCTTAAATTTCTCAAAGTTTTGTAACTAAAGTCGTTTAAATACTTTGGCTTATTTCTTGTCTGCTGGCAAGATAATGTGAGATGTTTAATTGAAGACCAGAAAAAAATCTTTCTTTATAAAATATATAACACTTAATGACATCACTAATTACATCAAATAGTAAAATACAGTAGAAAAAAGATGAGCTATTTCCTCAAACATCATGTGAAGCATTTTGTTAAGAACTGGGATGGAATTATAGCCTTTCAGAGGAATTATCAACAGTTCTTTGTTTTTGCAAAGAGGAGAAACATTTCAGCCATCCCTGGGTTTAACTGTTTACACATTTGTAAAGGAAGACCCAGAGTACGGAGAGAACAGGAAGGGAAAAAAAGTCATTTCTGTGGAACTCAGCACAACCCCACTGAGTTTTTAGAAGAGATATTCAGCTGGGCAGATGGGAGCAGGAAAGAAGATTGCCTCTTCTTATTCTGTAAACAAACTCACTTGCAGTGAGGGATTTTCTGAACCAGGAACAGGTTCTGGCTCTGGAAATCCCACCCGCATTGAGGGAAGGCATTCCTGTGGTTGTACGAGCACATCGAGATGGTGTCTGTGTCTGCACATGCCAACAGAGACAACTCCCAGAACCTGCCATTACCTAGCTAAGGAGCTGCCCTTACAGGAGAGCAGGTGTCTCACCCCTCCCTGCCTCCTGAAAGAGCCGATATTGGAGAACAGGTCATCTGTCCCACCCACACCTGTGACAGAGAAAACAAAAACTCTGAAAACTCCTAGAAGGTGCTAAAGCAACAGAGCTTCTTAGGAGAAGGGCTGGGACAAGTATCTATATTCTTCACCCCCATTCCCCAGGAAACCTTCCCTCTTTAAGGGCAGTCACACCAGTTCACAAGCAGCTGTGTGAATCTTATTTGAGCACCGTTTTCCTTAGGGCACCAGGAACTCTCTGACCTATACTTTACCATCTTCTCGAGATTTCATTAGACCAGGCTGACAACTATAACATTAAAATCCCAGGCTTGGCAAGATCCAGGTTAAAACCACCAATGGCTATACAGCCTCTGACTGGGGAAGCAGGCAGAAAGCATATAAGGACTTTAATGCCTATTTTAAAAGCTGTTTCATTTTATGTGGCACATTCTTGGCTTTGAAAAGAAAGCACAGTGAGCCCATGAGACCAGGTTGGAGACCGGGTTGTGCAGTATTACACAGGATCTTCAGGCATCAGCAAGTTCCAACAGCAGGATGTGGGAGGGCGGGGCACTTCAGAGCGAAATGCTAGGAGCCTCAACTCCACTAAGGTTTGCTTCAGACCCTAGGTGTGAGTCCATCAAGGACACAGCTCTGATTCCTACAGATATCACGATGCCCTGGGCCGCCTGCATCTTTCTGAGTTGAGTGGCCTGGGAGGGTTACAGTTAATGCATTTCAAAGCTGCCTCACCTCTATGCAGGCCAGGAAAATGTTCATTCAATAGGGTGGAGCACCAAGGAGCAGGCATGGAAATTCTACCTAAGCATAAAGGCACTTTGAGGAGAGCTGCCTGCTGCCACCCAGGGACCCAATTCATGAGGCTGACTCTCCCTTTGCACCTCTCTTGCTTACTCACCACTTTCTATTACTTGGTAGGTGTTCTTCTTGACCGTTTCTTCTTTGTCCTTGGGGTTTTGTGCCCTATAATTCTGCTCCTGTTTGTCCAACTTCTCCCTGCTCCTGATTCTCCTGATGAATTGCTACTGAACTCTGTCCATCTGTATACCATGGGCCAGGGCTGGAAAGCAGCTGCCTTAGTTCCACTTGCAAGTGTGTGTGCATGTGTGTGTGTGTGTGCATGTGCATGTGCGTGTGTGTGGCTGTCAGCACAGTAGTCTCTGAATATTAGTTGTTTCCTGCAGAGTTCAGAAGCACTGTCCCCAATCTTCTTCAGCTGCATTTGTCCTCCGGACCCTGAGTGGCCTTTGCAGATTCTAAAGCAGAGGCTAAAGATCAGGCAAAAGGGTGTGGCAGGGTCACAGAACGGGGTGATAAAACTGTCCCCTTTTCCTTGCGTTTGAGCATAGGATCCAAGTGTCAACAGAACCAGAAAGCTCCTGAAGAAAGCAATAAGTCCCCACCTCTCCCAACAATGGTGAAAACAACATGGTGGAGGTACAAATACTTCCACCCAAGATATGACTCCCACAGAGCACAGACCATAAAATAAGCGGAGGCAGAAGAGGAAGAAGTACTGAGTTGATGTCTGGGTTGAAGATATGGAGAAATATGTGGCAGGATGCTTCATCATTTCCAGGACTGACCAAGAGGCAGAGTTTTTCCTCACAGATGACATTTTCAAATGGAGCACATTGTCCAAAATAGCTTCCTCTATCAAATTCAGCTCTCTTATTTGAATGTGTAATCACTGCTGCATTCATTAATGGAAGAGAGTAGTTAGAAAACACATTCCCTGGATTATCTTCTGAAAGAAAAATGTTTGCAAAATGCAGTTATATCCAGCCTTGTCTTAAATTCCTTATTCAACAACAAATAAATAAAAGTGATAACTTTCTATTTCAAATATAAAAGAAAAATATGAAAGAAATAGACATCTGAAAAGGAAGAAAAATAAAGAAATAATATTCATTCAGCTAGCCATACAATAAACATTGCCCAATATTTTGTGTTAGTCAGACTTTTATCACTGTGAAAAAATGCCTGAGATAATCAAATTATAAGACAGTAAAGTTTATCTTGCTCACAGCATCAGAACTTTCATTCTATGGTTGTTTAGTCACATTGCTTTGGGCCTGAGGACAGCACAATACATCGTGGCAGGAGCATGTACTTAAGCAAAGTTGTTCACCTAATAGCAGGCAGAAAGTCAGAGAGTGAAAGAGGCCAAGATTCCAATATTCCCTTTCCAGCACACATTCCAATGACTTAACTTCCTCCTACTAGACCCCACCTCTTAAAGGCCCCACCACCTCCTAATAATATAAAAAGCTGGGGACCAATACATGAAGATTTGAAAGACATCTGAAATCCAAATCACATTTTAAAGGTTCTGAGGATAGAAAAATAAATATTCATAACTTCTGCCCTCAGAAAGTTCATAGTCTAATGAACACACCACAGCAGTTTTGTACCAATGGGTGATTGACATGGAGCCAACTTATGGGAAACAGTCATGTAAACTGAGTGTGAAAACAGACAATATGATAAGACTTCAGGAAAGCCATGCAAAGTGGCCCCTCACATGGTGGAAGAATTGGGGAAGGCTTCTTTGAAGAGGTCATGCCTGACTCTGTCTGAAAGGATGAGTCACAATTACCAGAGAAAATAAGGCAAAGAATTAACTAATTATATAGAGGAAAACAGAATAAGCGATGCTGTGGGAAACTACAATTACTTGAATGTTCAAGTTAGGAAAAGGTGAGGACATCTCCATGACACTTGGCTTGGAGAGCCTCAACTGATGATCTCAAAAGAAAGGTTGGACAGGTCTAGTGTGGAGGCAACAAAGTGCACAGACATCTCATGGAGAGCACTCAGTGCTCCTGGTTCTCAGGCAATGTGCCAGAGATGGAGGTGAGAAACATACTGCAGAGATTTGAAAGACACAGAATTTTCACTGTGTAGTTATTAGACAAATTGAGGGATTCTAATACCTTTGCAGATTTCAAATGAACCCATTTTACTTCTTTTGCTACCTCACTGTATCAGTCAGTATTTTACCAGAGAAACAGATATAACACAAGATACACAAATGTATAAGAAATTACAAGATCAACTTACTATGGTCACCCATAGAGTTGAATGAGGAAGCATGAAGAGGGTGTCTGCACACTGTAGACTGAAGGGTTCAGTCCAAGGTCTAGAGTTTATTGCAGTGTCCTGTGCAAGTCCACGTCAAAAAGCCAATGGGATGGAAAGTGAAGCGTTTACACTGGAAGGCTAAAGGATCCAAGGCAGAAGCCGAACAGTCTGTGCTAGAAGCCAGGAGATGATGTCCAAACTAAAGGTGAAGACTGGAGCTCTTCAGAAGAACAGAAGCAAATCCATCCTTCTTCATTTATCCTTTATATTGTCCAGGTGAAGTGCAGCCCCATAGTGGGTCCTCTACACCCTACGGTGTAGAATTGCTGAGCTGATTTAGTTGAGCTTCTAAACTTCTCAAATTGACACAGTCAGTCAACCATTACACCCACCAACCATAAATGTGAAACCAAGAGCAGCACACAAGGTAGCTCCAAAGGATTGTGAAAGGAGGTGAGAGGAAAGTAGGTATGTCCAGGAGCCAAGAGGACAGCAGTGCCTGTTCTCAGTCACCACCTGTGGAACAAAGTCACTGAGCATTGTGCTCCCAACCCCCACCTATCATGGCAGGCCCCCAGGTGGACTTATCATCTAGATGGAATAGGCCTCCTCTAACAAAACCAGGTAACACTGGCCTATAAGAAATCAGTGGGGGTTGAGGGTTCCCTTCCCGTCTGCCATGAAATACCTGTTTCTTGTTGAGATATATAGGATTGGAGTCTGGAATCACCCACCACAGTGAGGTTCTCACCATAGCAAGCAGCTGGTTAGAGAGATTCTGTTGCAAAGGGCCTGGTAGAGATACCTGAGCATCCTGAAATACAGGCGAATGAATCCTACCTCACCCAACTCTCACAGAGATACAACTGGTGGGCTTGGATAAGCCCCTTTCACATTAGCAAGTACCCTTGAGAGACCCAAGAAAACAGAAAAACAAACAAACTGTAACTACATAACAAAGACTCTGAAAATTAAACTGTCATTGGAAGCTTAGTCCACAAAAATAGTTTAGGATGGTGTGCTAAACCTAAAAAAGGTGACTCTGTGCAATGCCGAATATAAGAGATAAAATGTCCAGCATGCAGCCAAACTCACTTGTCATACCAAGAACCAAGAAAATCACAATTTAGAGAAAAAGGCAATAAATCAATTCAGTGATATTAATTCATAGTTGGGATTACCTGATAGATTAGAAAGCAACTATCATTAAAATGCTTTAATGATTATCTAAAGCTCCTCTTGATACAGATGAAAATATGGAAAATCTTGACAAAGAAATAGAAGCTTAATAAAGAATCAAATTGATTATATAAAGTATAAATACAATTAAAATATCTGCTAGTTGGATAAGGCAACAGAGTAGGGCAGTGAGTGCAAAAGCAGTAAACTTAAGAAATACCAAAAAGTCACCCAATCTGAACACAGAGAAACTAAACAGTAAAAATTGAGTACATCCTGAAAGACCTGTCTGACAATAACAAAAATGTATTTCGCATCATTAGATTTCCAGGAAAAGAAAAAGAATTGGAGATAAGAGTATTTAAAGAAATAGCAGCTGAAAACTTCCCACATCAGTGAAATAAACAAACCAACACATCCAAGAAGCTAAACAAACAACAAATAGTATAAACACAAAGAAACCCATACCAAGTACATCAAAATCTAACGTTTGAAGTCTAAAAATAATGAATCAGTCTTAGAAGAAGCTAGAGGAAGATGACACATTACCTCAGACTATCATTAGAATGATAACAGATTTTGCATCTGGAACCACGAGGTCACAAGAGGTGGCACAATAATGGGTAATTTTACATATAGCAATGCTATCTTTCACCAATGAGATAAGAAATAGAGTATGCTGCAACTAGATCTTGCCTTAAAGAATAGCTTGAGAAGTTCTTTAGACATGAAGGAAATGATAAAAGTGACAATCTTGGAACATCAGAAAGGGAAAAGGAACCATGGAAAGATGAAGCAAAAGGGTACACATATCATAAGCTACATTTTTCCACACAATTTTCATGAATAACGTTGGATAATTGAAACACAAGTTTTAATGCCAATATCAATTGGAGATGGCAAAGGCACTAAAGTGGAAGAAAAACCTGACATGAAGTAAAAAATATTGATGTCAATGCTTTATGTCACATGTGTGTATAGTGATAATCTGAGCAACCAGTATTAAAACCACAGGGAGATACAACCCAAAGCATTATAAAGCATTATATATCAGTCAATAAAGAACTAGTTTGAGGATAACAATATGCAATATAGTGACTATTGTTAATTTTTTATCAGCTTGTTTTGAAATCCTATATCATTTCTATTCTTTTGTTTTGTTTTTATTGTTTTGTTTTCTTTTAGTCTCTTTAAAATAAAAAAGTAAAAAAAAAGTCCTTAAAACATTTAAGTACTATGTAGGAAGAAAAGAAAAACTAAGCAGAAGAATGAGAACAAAGAGAAATAAAAAGTAAGCAGTAGAATGGCAAATTTAATTACTAAAATCTTAATAATCACCTTAAATGTAAATAAAGTGATATATCAAAGACAAAGATGATCAGAGTACATAAAGACATAAATTTCAGTTATATGCTACTTAAAAATAGCTTTCCTTCAATAATATAGGTAAGTTGAAAACAAAAAGATGGGAAAAATACCACATGAACATTAATTTTTAATGTACAGTAAAGTTGACTTTTAAGCAAAGAAAGTTACTTATAGCCAAGAGGGAAAATATATAATAATAAAAGTACTAATCCATTGGGAACAGTTAACAACTCTTATGAATATGTATATATCAAAAAAGAAATCTTAGTATACAAAAAACAAAAACTGATAAGGCTGAAAGGAGAATAAATAAATTCACAGCTCAAAACCACATTCTTAGCAAGTGGTAGAATTACTAAGTAGAATATTAATATATTTTTTAAAAGTCAATAAATTGTACCACATCAAAATTATTAATTTAAAAACCCATGTTAAAATAAGCCAGAGACTAAGAGAAAATAGTTGCAAATATTCAACAAATGGCAAGTATTTAGAATACATAAAAAACTCTCAACACTGACTAAGGAATAAACCACCTGGCCAGACAATGGGTTAAAGACATGAACAGACTAATCACTGGGGAAGAAATGCAGATGGTAAATAAGCACATGAAGAGATATACTGCATCATTCACTCTCAGGGAAATACAAACTAAAACCACAGTGAAGTATCACCCATCAGAATGGCTAAAATCTATAATTATTTCACTTCAAGTTTTAATTAAAATGAAAACAGCTTATTCCTTGTCTTAGTTACTTTCCTTGTTGCTGAGACAAAATACCTGACACCCAAAGTTAAAGGAGGAAAAGTTTATTTAGCTCACAGTTTGTAGAGGTTTCAGCCCATAAAGTGCTGGCTCCAAGGCAGGGTGACAAGGCAGAGGGACATGACAGAAGAGAAATACTTCATGGTGGACAGAAGGTAGCAAAGGAAGCAAGGGACCCACACATTTTCTTTGTGTCCCTTTTATATTCTGCCTAA